>JAQFZC010006094.1:0-13038 GCA_034695205.1 Dicyrtoma fusca
AATGAGAGCGATTTTCCGCTCTTACGAACCTAATACTTAAAATCAACACGTTCACGTGTGTAGATGTAAAGGGGTTAATATTATGTTCAATTTCTCTTTAGGCTCTAAATTGCAACTTTTACAGTTCACGTCGTAATTGGGAGGCCGAATTTGTTTCAACTTTGTATGCAATAATAGAAGGAACAGAGCCGTAACGGAACATTCGAGAAAAAAAACGAAATCAGAATACCCTAGACTATAGACTTTCACTGTTTGAAGCAAGGCAAAATATCTACTAAAATCGTTTTTATTCCGGAAAAAAATACCATTTTGTACAATTAAATATGGGGCCTTATGTCTAACATAGAAATGACTTTTTTAGAATGCTAAATTGCCAAGTTTTGCACTTTTTGGAAACTCAAATTTCAGATTTTGCTTTTTCTAAAAGCGTCAATTTTATGTTTTTGTACTTTTTTGAAACTTGAATTTAGCGTTTCTCTTTTTCTAAAAGCGTCAATTTTATGTTTTTGTACTTTTCTGAAACTTGAATTTAGCGTTTCACTTTCTCTAAAAGTGTCAATTTTACATTTTTGTACTTTTTTGAAACTTGAATGTTACGTTTATGATTTTATGGAAAGGGCATACTGTATATTTTTGTACTTTTTCAAACGTTACTATCACAAGTTTGACTTTTTTGAAAGTTGTTTTTAACCCAGATCGTATTTGAATTGTAAATCTTACATATTTGCATGTATAATAAATCCTTTGACAGATACAGACTGGCGCTATACATAGATATAGGTAACAGGTATGTATGCATCTACATATAGGTACTTATTTCCTCGTCGTTCCAAAAGTACATACACACCAATAAAACCAACAGGTGAATCAATCCCAATGTACACATGTTTATTTTTGAAGACAGGAAAACACTGTGAGAGTCAATGTCAACAGTCTTAAATACCTACTAGGACGAAGGATGAGGATCTTGTTTGTGTGTGTGTGTGTGTGGGAAACTGTTTAAAAATGATTTGGAAGCAACTTAATAATAAATTCTTATACACATTCCAGAAAAATGGTGTAAAAGAAGTTTTTTCTAGGCCTAGGTCGTCGTCGTCGTCGTCGTCATCATCATCTGTGTCTGAACTCTAGAAGGAAGCAACGTGTGTATAGAACGTAATTTTTTCCCATTGCTAGAAGCTTGACAAACAAATTGATGTCTTGATACAATATTTACTCATGCTTTCCAAGTGAATAATAATGATTCGGTTCAACACAAATACAGAGGATTTTTTTTGTTTGCTAAAAGTACACATCCGAGTAGACTCCTATAGGCCTATAATTACATACATACGTAAGGTAGGTCTACTATAGATATGACCTTACCGTAGGTACATACGTGTCGAGTGTGGATTTCTTGATTTCTTTTACGTACACTCACAACTTATATTTATAGGACCTACTACCTACAGAAAACTAAACATACGGGTAGGTACACTACTCGGTCCCGTGCAAACTATCAGTACAAACCGCGATTATAGAGAAAACAGTTCAAATGTTTTACTTTTTTTTTAGCAAAAGCACCTACCAGTACCACTAATGTCCCTATAGCTATGTATATCGGTACACAGATAGGCATCAAAAGGTGTAAGCATAGCCAGTGTGTTGATAATATGATGACATGACATGGCAAACAAGAAGTTTCTCATATACCTACATGTAACGACAAGAAAATGGGGAAACAAGGTGATGAACAAATACCAATTGACTGAGTGAGTGCAACAAGGGCCATTATTACAACGACGTGCCAAATTCGTAATACCTATCTACTTTCCTTCACTTGGCCATATTATTATTATTTGCTCACTAAAAAAAGGGCCTGGTCTACTTGCGTACTGTATCATACAGAAATTAAAAGATGTTTTTTTTACGTTACTGCTCCTTTTTGTTCAAAGATCGGTTAGCATAGCAAACAACTTCAAAAGCTGATGGTACTGAAAGACTTACACAAAGGAAATATCAAAGTTTTAAAACTCAGGCATATTCATAAATTATAAAAATCTAATTTTAGATTAGGTAGAAAGGTATTTTTAAATACCTTTTGCCTTTTACAAAAAGTGCCTGTATTGCACCGTAATCCAAAATCAAAGGGCCTTTTAAGTGTGACGTCATAGAGATAGCTTTTCAAAATGTGTTAATACCAAGTTTTAAACTGTTTGAAAAAGTTTAAATCTATTTTTGTATTTTTTGAAAAAGCTTAAATCTAATTTTGTACTTTTTGAAAAAGCTTAAATCTATTTTTGTATTTTTCGAAAAAACTTATTATCTTTTTACACACTATTTCGAAACACAATGTTAATTTTTGCCTTTTTTCGAAGCTTCTTTCATACCCAAATTCTATGCCGCAAAAGTTGCAAGGCTCCTAAATGGCATATAGTATGTAATGTTTAAAACTGAAACCGTAAGTTTGCTTTCTTTTAAGGTTTTAAGTTTTTAAGTAGGTTTTAGTAGCAATGAGCACATTACTGGGTAAAACACATAGGTACCTAAATATAGAATGCTATGACGTGCAAGTATAGGGCAGCCAGGACAGGTAGTACCTAGTTTCAGTTTACCCATTATCTAGGTACTTTTTAAATCAATACAAAATAATTTTCTTGGGCGCATATTTACTTGGACAGTTTTCTTCATAAAGAATAGCCCTTCTGTCTTTCAGTCAGTCTGTCTGTCTGTTTGCTTTCACAACAGTGTATTAATGCAATGTAAATTAAATGTAAGCACCTTGTTCCAACATAGTTGTCTCACTAGTTACTGTCCTCTCATCAATAAACCTTTCATTATAGAAATGCTCACAAAACTTTTCTTTATTAACTCAGCCAACACTCGGGCCTCTCGTAGGTACATAAAATCTACAATATATCTATAGGCTATAGACTGCAGTCATACTCAGCAGCGACAGACCGTGCACAAGTAATAAGTGACTGAAGAGGCAAAGACTATTATGGGACTCTACTGGGCAGTGGCTTCTGGTTCTGGCTTGGCTAGACAAGTAAAGTACGATTATAGATATATTTAGCCACATTCTATGTACTAATAGAATATCTGTATCATTCCCTCTGCACACACACACCACTCAAAGCATGTATGTACAACTAACATACAATCAGATCAATATTATTCTAAAGTGCAATTTGCAAATATTATTGTGTGTTGCCCTCGTTCTCAACTAACTAATCAACTAACTAGATGCTCTCATCTTCTTATCATTTCAAATTATAATGCGAATGATGATGATACTTTTTTTTTTGCGTTGTTTTCTCGTACCTGCGTCAGTTGGTAATTACATAAATCATGTAGGTATGTATTTACATTATTTACAACACAGAATTGCAGTTTCATTCAAAAAAAAAGAAGAGTCACGATAAGTTTCTTGTTTATCTGAACTAGTTTATGAGGTCACTGATAAATACTACAATTTGGTACTAATACTATGAGTTGAGTGTAATTCCTAATGACGAGATTCACAATGAAATAATACTCCGCAGTTGAATCAAGAATCTTCCTGGTACGCAGGTTGCGGGATAAAAATAATCACTATCTACTCTCTCTTTGAGTACCTACAACACAACTTAGGTACAAATATTTTGAGCCGTCATCTGTATTTAAATTATAATGATTGTTACCTACAAAGAGGTATTATTCATAATTATTACCTATTAAACTTTCATAGATAAAAAATTCGAAGCAGGAAATAGCCAAGGCTAGTGAGTAGTCGATAAAAATGACTGGCTATTGCATAGCTTCGAGTTTTAATATTGTCGAGTTAATTTCGGCAAAATATTTGGGACTTATTAAATGAGCTGAGGTTTATAATTTTAAGCAGACGGCATGGTAATCGTTGCATTAATGAGAAGCTACCAATTTTATTTATAATTTTGGGGTGGCTATCGAGCCACAGTCATGTAGACCAGACGACGATTATGATTACGATTAAGCTTACGATGAAGAGAATCTATTATTATGGGCACGCGGGCACTAAGCAATACACTGACTGTGTGCAGAGGAGTGCAGTGGAGACAGACATTAGAATCTCGATCTCCTCGAGTAGTCAGTCCACAGTTATGTTTTATTTGCCCAACTTATTATTATAGACGATAGTTAATTTAATCATGGGGTCACACACAAAGATAAATAAATGGTCCGTTCATCGGGCTCTCTTGAAACTTTATCATTGGAAGCACACACATGCATCACAATCGAGAAGCTCATGTTCTTTTCCACACCCACTCTAATGATAATAGCACCCTTTGACTCATGCCAACCAAATTTCTTCACGCGCACCGCATATTCTCCTACCAAACTTTATTTTGGCCCCAGACATTACTCAGAGCTCGAGATTTTATCTAAAATTGTTTAAAACTGTTTCAAAAAGATAGTACAAGGCGAGCAGTCTATAAGTTGAACTATGACAGACCGATACTTCTACGTTTTAAAAATCTCTCAACGTTTCGACGTGGGAATGAAAGAAATTATTAGCAAAGTTGTTAAGAAAACAATTTTGAATTACTAAACCAGCCTTTACTGGTTTTTGTTTTTATATACGCATTTGTTTTTTCTCCACTACTGAAGGTTTTTCAACTTAAATGTTTGTCCTAAAAAGTGGTTGAAGATAAGGCAGTGCGGAAAAATGTTACCAATGCTACGACGCATTGTGATGCAACCTATTCAGATAAAAAAATGTTTACTCCACAATTTCCTACTGTCTCGTAAACTATAAGTGTACAGTTAGTTGGCGTATGGTTGGGTAAATGCTAGTGATTCTGTTGATGAGTTCTGAGTGCTGCTATTCATTGATGAAAATCGAATCTACAGGAATCAGACGCCATATTTCCAAAGGGAAAGGAAAAACTGCCACTTCTATAATTCTAGTTCATTCTATTACAAAGCAGCTAGCATTTTCCGCTGAATGCCACTTTGTTTAGAGCGCAACGTACGATAAACATTTTGCTAAAGCAATGCAATGCATGGCATGGGTGGAAATACACAGGATTAAGACTTGGGCAATACTGAAGCTTCATGCTACCAATTCAAACGATTTCGTTTCAGGTTGATAAACTGATCTCGTAATGCAAATGATTGTGTTCTAAAACAAACTAAAATACACCCTGACGCTGCGCTGATACGCACATTATTAAACGTGAATGAATGTTCAAAATAATTTAAAAAAAAAAACGTTTTCTCACAAAACTCGAACGTTCTACACAATGAAATTTAAATGAAAATGCGCATTCCGAATTCCAAAAGTTGAATTTAAATTGAGCTGTTAGCTTTTAGTAGCTTAAAAATACGTAAATATAGAAAAGTTCTCAAATTATACTTAGAGTGTCTGCGTGTCCCACATTATGAAATAAAAGTACTATAATTTAGAAAGGAACTCAAAAAAAACGAACATTTCTTACCTGGATAGCCATGGTGATGAGCGAGATGTAGGAGTAGGGCGGTTTGGCATGAGTGTAACTCCGTCTATAGGACTTGGCGGCAGCGGAATTAGCACTGGACACACTGTTGGCAATGACGGAAGTGTCTCTGAAACCACTGCCACTGCTACTTCTCCCTAGTTGAGCATTATGATTGGGGCTGTTGCCACTAGCTAAGCTCAGATTGTCACAGGATCCCGTGGAGGTCATCCCTCCGAGGCTATTATAGACGGAACTCATGCACTGTGAACCCGGAGCGAGACTTGCGGGCGGCGACCCAATCTGCCCATAAGAGTTCATGGAGGGTGACATACAATTAGGAGAACCGAATTGTGAGCAGTTGACATTGTAACCGGAGGAACTCATAATGTAGGAGGGCGGCGGGGACAAAGACGTTTGTTGCGGTTGGTTCTGAAGCCCAGCACTCCCGTTCCCACCGTTGCAGTCGTTTGCGTACAACTTTTGATGAAGCATAATTATATTTTTTTTAAAAATTGATCAAACTCACACAAACAAAGACTAATTTGGTAGTTTTAAGTCAGTTTATACCACTTGCTTCGTTTCAGCTATTTATTTCAAATTAAAATCCCACTAATTTTTTAAATTTATTTTCAGTCCGTCGAGACCATCGTTTAAGTTTTAGTTCCAGTCAGGATGACCGGATGAAGTTGCTATAATCACTGGAGCGTGTGTAAACTCTCAAGTTTGTGCTAGGTTAGTTTAATTGAAACTAAACACAGTTTATGTAAATGATGAGAAGGCTTTGTCACTTCAGGTGATGATGATGATGAGGACGTTCCACAAACTCGTAGGGTATATTAGTAGTTAGAGTTCTCGTGATGGGGATAAACAGACTGAGCTGCTATTCCAAATAAGCACAATGTTTGTAGGAATGAATTAGTTGATGGACTACACGTCTATTACGTACACACCGTCACTGGCCTCAACTCTCTTGTCCAATGAGATATCGCTCAATAAAATTTAATATTATATATTTAATTCAATACAAATCCGACCCAGCACACCACCAACTTAATGACGAGAGCTGTGTACGTTTTTATACGGAGCATTAATCATCCGCGTTACTTGGCTTGGCTTGGCTTGGCTTGACTCGGCTCGGCTTCAGGTGCAGAGTGTAAATGTAAATGACTGATTAGAGAATTATCTCGATTTGGTGATTACTCGGCCTGAACGACGGACGAGAATGAAATTGTAACCAGCCCCCACAATCGTCAATGTTAGCTTTGACTTTTATCAAAAGTTCGAAATGTCTTTTGTAGATAAAATGAGACTTGTCTTCTTCCTGTGTTTTTATATGTACCTATACAAATATACATATATAGCATGAGGAAAGTACAGTGCTGGGCCTGGGTTAAAAACATACAACATAATTATAGACATATTATACAGCTCAAAGTTCAGTCAGCAACCATCTAGTAGATCTACCAAAGTAAAAGCATTTAATGTAGGGATGGGATCTATAACTACGATTTAAAAGTTCTATAGGTGATAGGTAGAAAGTATAGGTACTGTGAATTACGGATACAATAACTTCCTAGGTAGGCATATAATTATAAGGATTAACTAGAATTTTACCAACTAAAGGACGGAAAATACCGACATTTGGTATGTCATTGCACAATGAATGAATATATAGGTAGGCACTTACCCAAATTTGATTAGTCAGCAAGTTGAACACTTCGAATGTCTAAAACCGAAAACTTTTGACAACTTTTCTATATTTTCAGACGTCCGAACAGCTACGCTAGTCTCTACGTTTGTGTGAATGCCCTGCTGGCTGGTTCTTGTTCTGGTTAATGCATCACACTACTCAATACGTTATTTTATAATCGGTCATTCGATACGTATAATTTCAAACACGCCTCATTTCACCCTAAATGACTTTAACATATGAATGTGAAGTGCGGCAGCTAGTCAGTAATTGTATGTTTCAATAACACCAACCAAACCCAACAAAATCTTTAATTTCGAGGAAAATATGTCCAAATGCTTTTGGTACGGTAACTTGAACTTCAGTTTTTGGTTTGAGTAAATTAGTGTACTTTAACCACGTTCACAACTGCTGTTGATCTTCCCTCAATATTTGCATGAATAAATATATCTTGGGATTTACTGTCCTCTTAATAATAGTAATCAAGTCAATACAGGCACAATCCACTAGCGCTGAAGTTACACATTAGAATTCAACGAAATCCGTAATAAAGTTGCTGAAGTACAAGTTCAAATGTGTGTTCAGTGTTCACGATTTGGTATTACTATTTGAAGCACATAAAGTCACGAAAGATGAAACACTTAAGCACTGCGTGTCTGTATACTTATGTACATGGATCAACGGAGGACTGACTTGCACTGAATGAGTAAATCTAATCGGCTCAACAGTTATTTCCATTTATTTATCCACAGGGTCTCTTAATGTACGTTTTAATTGTTCAGCACTTTGGTCAGGAAACTTCTTGGTTCTTCCGTAGCTTTCTACACGGGTGACGCTCCAAATGGAAACTGATCTTGTCGTTTTCTAATTCTGAGGATTTTACTCGAACTTTTGTAGACACAATCTATATTTAGCAGATAACAAATAAAAAAAAAACAGAACGTTATCAATATCAACTTCTCAAGGCACTTTTTTTCTTTCGATGATATTTATTACCCAATAGCACGTCAAACGAACGTCTTACATCAGCAGAAAGTAGCTACTCAAGAAGTATCAAAAACAACTACGCATATGCAATAAACAAATCAGAGGGGCATAATACGATACATGAAACGTATTCAGGGATAATTATAGTTGGGAATCAGTTTAAACGAGTTCAGCTATTTATTCCAGGATTTTTCCCACCCACCTTTAGCTACCTTTAAGTAGTCGCCAGTTTCTAGGTAGGTACATTTAACATTACACAATCTTAATCGGCCCTCGATGACCGCACCAATAAAAGTATACCTACGTTCACATCGCCCTCCCCGTTACGACGATTGACTCGTATTATTCCGAATTAGAAAAAAATGATAAGCAAATAACAAAAATACTAATAATAGTTATCAAATACCTTTACAGATCTAACTTGGTCCTGTGTACATTACCCATTAATCTATTTCTATTTTTACATCCCATTACATAACATATAAGTTTAAGTACCTAGTAGGGTTACCAATACCGACAATTTTAAAATACCGACAATACCGATACCGAAGTCTAAAATACCGAAAGATACCGATACCGATACCGATACCGAAACCACTTTTTTCAACACAAATTTAATGTTTACGATGGAAACTAATGTTCGTCCTGAAGTTGCCGAACTCATTCAATAATTAAAAGCCTAAAACATCTTTTATGTAGCATTCAAAAAATTTCAAATATCTAAAAATTCTGCTTTAAAAGCTGTAATCACGTAGACTATGTCACGAAAATTAGAAAATATTAGTACAGAAGGCTAAAAAAGGCATATTTCGGTATCGGTATTTTTCGGTATCTCACAGGCAAAATACCGACATACCGAAATACCGAAATGAAGTCGGTATCGTCGGTATTTCGGTATACCGATACCGAAATGGTAACCCTAGTACCTAGGCAGCTTACCTCGTCACTAGTGTTTTCGATGTTGGATGTGTTCATGAACTTGCGTGTTCTATTCTGGTCTCGAATTCTTGAATTTCTTTTGTTTGCAGATGATGATGATGATCGGTGATCCGAGAAGAATGTCAGACACCCCTGCCCTGGCCCTGGGAGTATTGACTGTTGACTGTTGGCTCTGTTTCTATTTCTGTTAATCGACAATCGTAATCAAATGTTAATGTTGTTAGTCTTTTGAGAACTCAATCGATCCGACCCGACAGTCTTCTGCCACCTTATTACATGAATCAACATAGTTAAGTGAGAAAGTGCACAAAACACAAAACAAACTCGCAGTCAGTCCGAGATGACAGACAAAACACTGGGCACAACTAAAAAAAACTAAAGTCAATTCTGCGGCTAAAGAAGAAGCTTGAAGGGATCATATGGATCTCCAGGTAGAAACTACAAACTGTCTGAACAAATTAAGTTTATCCTTCTAAACTTGTTTTACTTTTCAATCAGCAACAAGTAGTGTCAGTCAGTGTGTGGAGTAGGTGGTCGGTCTGTCTGGTCTCACTTCGTCTTTCTTTCGTCATCGACATCGACCCGACCGACAGGCAGAGACAGAGACAGGGAAAGGCTCTTTCTATCATTATCTATAGTTGTTAGTCAAATCTATTCTCCCTCAACAATCTTACCACCATCAACTATACCTACATCCAAAGATCCAAATCCAACATCCATCCCACAAGGATCCTCAAGTGACTCAAGTCTATCATAATTACAAGAATTACAACCAACAACTTGAAAAACTTACCTACCTGCGACCAACCGACCCCCCCCCCCCCCCAGGTGCCTCTCAAGTTGTTGGTCTTTGCTATTATTCTACCATTAGCCCTAACCAAAGGAACTATCATGGGGACCCAAGATTTTTAGTTTGTGCAGTCAACAATTGACAATTGACAGATCAAATACATGGCATATTGTCTAAGGTAAATGGCTATACATATATTTATAGATAGACAGATACAGATAAAGTGTTGTACTTACAGATACACAGAAGGGAGGATTGAATGGTGAAGCGGTTGACTATAACTAATAAATACACTTATAATTTGCTTGCCTTGTTCTTTTGTATGTTGAACAACTTAACTGACAAACTGTGTGTGTGTGTGTGTGTGTGTGTGTGTGTTAGTTCTGGGGACACACAAGTATGTTAGTTTCTCTCTCTCTCTCTCTCTCTCTCTTTATTTTAGTTTCAATGTTGGCGTTGCGATGACTGCTGGTGCGATTATCCAGAAACACATAGACTTTTTGTGTGGAGTTACTTATAGTGAGACGCAGCACTCTCTGGGTCGTTCAAGATCCCATGGAATAGAGATAGAAGAAGATGCACCCCATAGCATAGGATGATAGCTGATGATAGAGTGTGAGAGATGAGAGAAGGACGAGAATAATTGTCAAAACAAACAGTGCACGTGGATCTGTACACAACCCATATGTTTGAGCTAGCTAAACATCATAAGCAAACTGAGGAGCCACCAAAGGAAAGAGGAGCCCAAGCAAATCTAATAGACTTCCATCGCCCCGGTCCCGATCGTTCTGTCCCACTCTGTCCTGTCCCACCATGGCCCACTCTGGCCCACTCTCATAGAGCATCCCAGACAGAGCCAGGCCAACCCTCGTCCCAACGACTATGACCCGGCCCATCGGCCCACCGTCCGCCTATCTGAGCCAGTCGGCCGCCGTTAGAGGCGGACCCCCTCAAACCCTCCTCCAGCCAACTTAGCAACTCCGAAACGAAACTCCCACACGAACGGAGAGAGACGGAGGCACATCGCACCAAATCTCATCTCATCTCGGGGCTCTCAATTCTCAATTCTGTATCTCATCTTCCTCTGCGGTGCATTCATCGATGCAGTATCTAGGGATGCTATCCAATGTGATCTTGGCTTGCGAGCGAGTTGGCTGTGACTGGAAAGAAGCAAAATGAAGCATTTCCAATGATTTTTTTAGTGGATTTTCTGTTTATATGGTTCAGAATCAGAAAGTTCAGATCATCTTGCTTCACAATGTACTGTGTTGCTTTTTTGTATGTATCATCTTTTTGCACTTTTGAAACTGTTCTTATGGAGCTCTGATTTTTGTTTTCAGGAGGTTTAGTTCAGAGTTTTTATAGTGTTATGATTAGGTAGGTACTTTTTGAGAAAGCTAGTTCCAAGTATTGCTTTGTTTTTTAAAGGCTGATTTAGACTTTTGCTCTTTTAATGAGAAGGAAAATAAATATATGTATAGTGTTTTCATACTTGTTAAAACGTATATAAAGGTTTGCTCTTTTTGAAAGTGGCGATCACGTATTTGTAGTTTTTGAAAAGTTCTCTATATTGTTTTGCTTTTTTTAAGAAGGCTCATATCACGTTTTTGATCTATTGAAAGAAGCCGTATTATTGTTTTGTTTGTAGTTTTGCCTAACTTGGAAGCTTAGGTTATCAAAGAAGTGACAGAGGTGGTAGTTGAATTTGAAGTGACTAAATAGTGTGTTTTGCCCATTTTGAAAAGGCTAGCAAGTAGCTACAAGTTTGTGCTTTTGTTTTTAAGAAGGTTAATATCATGTTTTGCACTTTTCATGCTGTTGCTGTTATTATTACGTTTTGATTATTTTCAAAGCTTTTCCTTTACTGAAATACTTACGTACTATGACGTCATATTTGAAAGACCCCTATTTCTATTCACATCAGCATACTGCCAACGCTAACAACTGCTTTACCGTACCATTGCCATTGCCAGCACCAGAATCCACTATGGCTATTATTATCCCTTCTATCAAGTTACACTGTGCGCTTTTAAAGATGCAGCATCCAGCTTTTTCATGTCGTCATCTTCTTCTTTTTCGAACGAAGTGAGTACAGATATTTTGCTGGAGAAAATGCAACAAATCCTCCTATCTCTTGTATCTCACTAGTCAGTTACAGTTTTAGAATAAGTGTCACTGGCAACGTTTTAGTTGTTCATTTACAAAATACTGATACAGCCCTGCAATACGTATTTTCATTGCATAAATATTCATTGTTCATAAAAGTACAAGTTATGTTTGCAATGATCTCGTCGATTTCAAAAACGCATGTTTTTTCCTAAAGTATACCCTACACATAGTTTTTTGGAAATTGCGTTTTTAAAAATGTCATTTTCAAATTCTTCTTTGCAAAGAGTGTTTTCAAAGAACGCACATTCTGCAAAATGAGATTTACAAACAATTTGATTACAATTTTTGAATTTTGACAATTTGTTTTGGCTAAGCATCTAGAGTTCAAAATTCGAGTGTAGGCAGCTGCCTACTGTCTCTGCAGCTGTAGTGTCTACGCTACTGAACTGATCACACTACAGAGCAAGAGCTTATTGCAACTACCGCTATAAGTATTAGGTATGATATGATCTGTTTGATTTTCAATCCGAATGTGTAATTACTGAGTACCTATATACAAATAAGGTTCAGTCTACAGATACTGCATTTTTTTTACTGCTGTCATTGACTCCATGAATTGACTCTTATCAGTACAGGACAGTAGTACCTACGAGCTTTCACTTTATGCTCTCAAGTTTGCATTATTACACTGAAAACAGTTGACAAATAAATTCAACTCTAGTTTTTATGGTACTGATAATTGATCTGCTATTACTACTGCTATTTATTAGCACAGTAGCAGAAACGTTTCTACCACACAGAAAGCAACTGAATTGTTGGCACGGCACTAACTTTTTAAACTTTTACGGATTGTTATAGGACCAGGACGGCTAACAAGTTTTAAGCAAAAGATGCTATGTATGTATATATGTAGGCTTCCTCTCAAGAAATCAATGAGAATTTTTTACGTCTTGCTAGGCCTATAGATAGCCGTGGTCCGTGAATTTGACAAAGAATCGAATAAAAGTCAAAAGCAATCACTATACTGTGCATAATATGTCTATACATTCAACGGAATTGCTTATAACTTCTTTTCTGCTCCAATG
>JAQFZC010006095.1:0-13038 GCA_034695205.1 Dicyrtoma fusca
AGTCGAATAATGTCCAATTTTGTTCCATTGTTCGAGACTTGCGTTTTGTTTATTTTTTCAGACATTCTAAATCAGTAAACTAATCAAACTGTTGGCTACAAAACTAATTCAAAGACTGAAATTCAGTAAAATTAACTTATTATTGCATTACCGATGCAAAAGTTAAGGTTGAAGAACTATTTTAAAAAAATACAGTTACTTCATAAAACGTAGACACGTGAATTTAAGTGAGTGCTTATGAGCTGAAACCGAAACATTAAAAAAAAACTCGTTTATAAAACACGGATACAAACCGGCATGTCATAAATTCATTATTGAATATGCAGATGGTGTGGCTGTTTTAAAATTATACATAGTATGTGATTATAAACAATGCATTTATGCTGTAAATGTCATTGTGGGGCACTGAGAAATCCGTTCTTATAACAAGGTTGATGTTATAAAAGTTGATGTTATAGGTTAGATGGGTTACATAGTTAAGCATAGCAGGTTTGCCGGGACTACCCAAATAGTGATGTTATAACAAGGTTGATGTTATAAACGGTGTGCTTATAAAAAGAGTTTACTGTATGTCTAGTCTCTGTCAATATTGGATTCAGTCGTTTTTTTCCTCGTGCTTTTTATCTAGTTGCAATTTTGTCGCAAAATGGAAACGTCGTAGTAATAAAAATGGATTTGGGATTATCAAAATACGATACGATGGTAGGGACATGTCCAAAGTTCGAAGTGTAGGATTATTATCCATATGTACGTATAATCGGTATAATTAGATAGATAGATTGGTACAGCTTTCTTCGGAACTGACAACACTAAAACTGTATCCCGTTCAAGAGTCCAGTTTTGAGCGTTTTGCATTTTAGAAGCAACTGTAGAAAATTGCAAATGGAAATCATTATTATTTTTTGCTTCCTGAAACGTAGGCACCACAAGTGGCTCGGTACTATTACGCTGTGTGTATATTACTTACGTGTTTATTTGAACAACAGTGAGAAAAAGGATGTAAAGTAAGTAAGCGATGTGTGCATGTGTAGGTAACATGCTGTGTATAATTTTGAAATATGTAATTTTGAAAATCATATCGTCTGTCCAGAAGCAAAATATTGAGGCATGTCCTATGGTTTTGTATTTTAGATGTGCCTCATTTTTCTTCTTAAGTGACGATGGTGGTATGTCATGTGTGTGCTGCATTGACACCTCCGCATATATTTCAAGGATGGAATAATTATTTTTCAAGTTTTAAATATTTTTCTATTGACGTAGATATGTAATTAGATGTACTGCACAGTACACAAATTGGTACTGTGATGGATAATTGGCGTTTACGGTTAAGTTTTCAATGCTGCTTCTCTCACCTTTTATTTGCTTTAAATCTAAATTGAGTGTATTCCCACCGTTTTTAAAGGTGTGTGTATCTTGTGAGGTATTTACATATTGTAAGTGAACAAAACTTTCGGTGAGATATGAAATTAATAATTAGGTATGTAGTTATTTGAGTAGATTCTGGTATTGGTTTTGGTTGGGTAGTGGTGGTAATGGTGTTTTCGATGCTTGGGAAATATGATAAAATGAGAATGAAATATAAGTATTCCATAATGGCCGGATTCCGGATACGTAGATAAATTTTTTATTATTCCAGAGCATGTATTTGACTGGCGCTTCACTACAACATATAGTTAGTTGAGTTTTTAAAATGAGGGGCATTGTCTGCCTCTACCTTTTGACTTGGATGGAGTGCTTGTGACGATGATTCATCATTCATGGGACGAGATAAAAAATGTTATCCCGTCCAAGAAAAAAGGAAAAATAAAGTTGGCGGCGCTCAGCAACTTTAGAACTATGTGTCAAACATACGAGAGAGTCATTTTGAAGTTGAATTTAGTTTGTAAAATAACACACGGTATGGGAGAAAGAAACATGCACATGATCGTGTTGAAAATGTACACTGTTGGAAGTTAATGTAATTGTGCTGCTTATTTTAATTTTGCGAGTTCACATTTCAATTTGATACTTAGTTCGTGCTTAAAGTTTAATAACTTTAACTTTGGTAGGTAATTTAAAGTAGTTTTAGGTTTTAGTTTACCTTTCTTTATTTGTCAACCTCGCTTTATAACTTCAGTTTAGTTTGAGTTTATACACGCATACCTATTTTACTGAGTACTCTGTCAGCAGTCAATAGTGCTCTGCTCACAGGCGTTCTAACAGTTGAAAGATTAAAATATTGCATGCGCCTGTCGTATATAAATTCAAAACTGACTTGTTCTTGTCTCTTGAGGCATACATGTGTTTATTTAATACTCTGATATTAAAATATTAATTAAGGAGCGATTAATAAAATATTAATAGCGTTCTGAATTCTGATTCTGATGCTAGGTTTAACTGCTACAGAGCTATGTACAATGTAATACTGTATAGGAGCAATATGAGTATAATAAGAATCAATTTTATATCACCAATGGCTTACTAAATTTACCAATAAACGAGACCCTGCAATCTCTGCTGACGCACTTCCTTGCCGTCATTTTGTCAATGTGGTTTGTTATATTTAGGTTGATAATTTTTATGCTTTTAGAATTACGAGCCCGTTTGTACCTGGTTTATGGCTCAAGTATGTACCAGGATTCCTAGTCTAGGAAAGTACGGCATATAAAAAGTGTACGTTGCGCTGTTATCTGCGTATCTAGCTAATCTGAGAGAATTGATGCTGACAGTTCAGTTTTTTTTATGTTTATTGTGATGGCCAGGCGCTTTTGGGACAGTTTTGAATTAATCTGCTTTTATCGTATTTCTGTGTTCTATAGTTAAATTATGAATTATCTCATTTTTGAGTGTAAACTACGACACTGGCTATGACTAGATTTTTGCTAGTTGACGTTGGCACTGGCTAACCACCCAAAGCATAGCAATGCTACCCCCCTTCATTGGGAAAATCTATACGTTCCAGTGTATATTGTGTTAGTGTGCCCTGCAGCTTTAGCAGATTTTGGGAGAAATACATTGAAAATAGAAATCATTAAGAGCGTTTCAACTTCACTGTTGGTTTAGGTTTCGGAAAGGTTTTACAAAATGCATGACGGGTACGTACTGACGCATTGTAATCCTAACTATATATACCTAGTCAAAATTACATTATACTTTTGCATTTACATTTTTTGGTCCGGTTTGATTCGGTTGAGTTAAACTAAGCTAACTAATTGTAAGCTTCTTTTTCATGTACATATTTAATACTGGAGTTCAAATTGAAGTTGTTCAAGGTTTAACTTGTGTCGATGGCGTGTCAAACGCTTTACGAAAATTACACCTTAATGTGCGTACCTACCTCATCTACCTACAGCGTCCACGCTAGAATCATCGCTGCATAATTACCTGTGTTTATAAAATACAAACAAAAAATTTTTAATTATAGGAGCTTAATATTATAGGCAGTTACTAATATAATGTCGCTATCTTGAAGGTTAGAGTGAAGGTGGGAATGTTAGTGCACTTTTGAAATGTTGTAAAACCATTCATTTGCTGTATTTTGAGGCTGTCTAAATACGGAGTCAAAATTACTGTCTATTGAATGACAACTTTCAAGAATGTTTTACCTAGTAGTAGTGTTTCCATTTTCGAGTGCCAAACACCAACAAAATATTTCTGTGTATTTCAAAAACTGAATTCTGGAAGTTTTCTAACAGGGCATGTCGAACTTTTTTGCTCATTTTTGAATGTGTGGCTGACTTAGCATTCTACAAGTCTCCAGCTTTCAGTTAAAGGCCTCAAACTTTTATGTTACCCGTCTAGAATTTACAGTGTATGTATTAGTCAGCATTTCCAGGCGTCCCAGTTTTCTCAGACTTTGAGTCTGTTTGCTGTGATAATACCATTGATGTTAGGTTCCTTAGTTCTTGCTTAGTTCGTATTTATATAAATGACTGTATATTTAATGTAATTATATTATTTATTGGTTTACACAACTATTACTGTTTGACTTGTGACTCTTGACAAATCTTATGTGTGTATGTGTCCCTAAGTACATATACCTAGGTACATATATATTCTACTTGCTTGCTTGTTTGTTTGTTTTTCGTTTGTCGTTGTGTTGCTGCCTTGGTTCGGTGGGTTGTTGTGTAAAAGCGGAATGGTTCCATATTTACTCTGATACTTTGTAATAAACTACTACGTTGCATATTTACATTGCAACTTGCATTAGATTTTACGTAGTGTAGTTTGCTTTTATTTCCAGACTTTTTTTCACTTTCATTTTGTAGACTCAAAGGAGTACCCGTAGCAAGCAACCAGCTGGTTCTCTTCTGTCTCTCATGTTTGTAAATTGTATCAGTGCTGTCTGTAAAGTTGAAGTTAAGGCTTGGCTTTTGATGTTTAGTGGATGACGTTTTTGCTTCGACATGGAACATTTCTCAGTGTAAATGGAAGCCGAAGAAAGATAGATGATATTTATTAATCGTCAGTATTAAGTACCTATATTATTTATACGCGTAGGTATATGTATTATTCTGTATATTAGACGAAAGTTAAGTTGGACTTGGGATTTGGGATTGCAAATGACCTTCCTTTATATATTTCCCATGTCCTGTGTTGTGTGTTGCATCGTTGCATGAGCTCAACTCCATTTTATATTTCATGTCATGTGAACGTATACTATGTATCTATTAATGGGATTGAGAAGGAATGGGGTCCGTGTCTCATCGCATGTGAATTGGAAAGCATACGTACATGCAAGGTATATAGAATAATATAATATTGTTCTATATGCCTTCCCTTGACTTGACTCCTTGACGTACATTGGAATGGTCTTTAAAAATATGCAGGAAAAAGAGGAAAAGAACTACCGTATTTCTTCGGTGGAACTTCGAGCCAGGGAATTGATTCGAAAGCATTGTTACCGCGGCTTTATACTAGAATGAATTAGTTGTGTTGTTGTGTATTAGGTTCTTCCTTTGGTAGGTAGACGTAGACTTGGAGACAGAATACCTTAACCTCATTTTTAATTTATTGTAAGAATTGTTGAAGGCATTTTTGTGCATAGGCGATAATTAAATCAAGTAAATACGGCGAATCTTCTGAGTAGGTATTTAAGTTACCTATATGCAACCTTTTAAAATGGTATCGTTCAAAGGACGCGTTAACTTAAAGTCGAGACTTCAGTCTCATAGTGTAGCTTCAAAGTTTATTAGTAAATAGGTTAATTTATGTATGGATAGGCAGTTGAACGGTAAACTGTGTGATGTCAATGTGAGATGTTTTATCGTCGATTTGTCTATTCAAATATTAAATTACATGAAGTAATGTATCTAAACGTTTTTTTATGCTTTATCTAAACTATTCTACGGATGGAGGCTCGTTTTATTTTTAGTCGTGTGTAGGTTTCGAAGTGACATGGTACTGCTGCCATTGCATGGAAATTGACGGTGGAATATGACAAATATTTATTTGTGTAGGTAGGCAAGACACTAATTGTACAAACGATTTTGCTTATTTGTTACCATTATTGTACTGTATGTATTTTATTATACCTTCGGGTTTTATCGCAATGAAGGCGTCGTTTGCATTTCCATTATTTGTGTTCGTTATTACTGTAAAGTTTGATAGGGGAATGAGGAAGTTAGAAAGGTTTACTTAACGAGTTTAGAAAAATTCAGTTCAGGCCAGTTTAGGACTCAGGATACGATACAGTACGCCTGAATACGCTAAATAATTAGCGACCTGTGTGATCTTCGTGTATATCGCATTTGCAAGATAAAGATAATGAGGGTTAAGTTACAAACTCCTGCATGGTTGAAGTGAATTTTGAAGCGTCACGTCCCTGATTATTATTTATTCAGTAATGTGACTTTGGACATTTTTATATGAGAAAAAATACATTGGGGTAAAAATGAAAAGCGTCAATGATTTGTATTTGTGGTGGTGATTGTCTAATTTATTTTGATGATTCATGAAATGGCATGGTATGATGAGCAATGTCTTAAAATTAAATCGAAAGTACTTCTAATCAATTGAAGCCTGTTTCTTACACATTGTTTATATTAAATATTGTTCAATAATTAGGTTGCTGGGATCGTGCTGATCACAGTGGGAGTAGTCACAAAGAATGGAATTGACAAATTTGGAACGCTCATCAAGCCGTCGGAACTCAACGTCCCGGCTAACTTGTTCATTGGAGTGGGGGTCGTGGTCTTCATCATAGCATTCTTAGGGTACTTTTTCTTAATAAAATGTTGATATACTAAAAAAAACATTTTACATTGTTATATGACGAATACAAAACATCAAATCAAAATTAAGAGGAACGGCAATATATTTTAAAACCTGTTTGTTTATTTGTACAGATGCTGTGGAGCTGTGCGAGAAAATCATTGCATGATGATGACGGTATGTGAAATTATTCTATCACAATAATTAAAACGATTTTACTTGTAATCGTACCAGTAATTTTTACAAAATAAAATGTATGAAACAATAGTGTGAGAGTATAAAATATGTTCATGAATGCATTTTTCTGGAATGATTCTTGCAGTACTCGGTTTTGATTGGACTCCTTTTGATTCTGGAAGTTGGAGCAGCTGTGACGGCTTACTACTTGGAAGATGACGTTGAAGACATTTTGACCAAGGGATTGAACAATACATTGAATGATTATGGGCAAAATACCACTGAAGCTGAAGAGATTCGAAAGACTTGGGATATCTTCCAGCATGAGGTTGGAAAGACAGACAATAAAATGCATTCAATAAACATGGCGTACATTAGTTTTATTTCCTTAAAAGGACAGTCCGATCTGTACGTGTTAGTAATTGACGAGCAAGTTTAGATACATTCGATAGGATTCAAAATCCTTGGCGTCTAAATTTGAAAACTGGAGGATTGCATTTAAGTACTAGACTGGTTTTTTGGAAACTTGAGAATAACGGATTATTTAAATGTATTTATAATAAAATTGTAGCTCCAATGTTGCGGTGCCAGTAATTACACGGACTGGTTCAATGTCAACATGTACAACGACACCGACCATTTCATTATCCCCCAGTCCTGCTGTATTGAGGATCACGAAGGTTGTGCCAAGAACATCACCCAAAATACACCTCCCAGCGATGTCTACACTGTCCTTTTTGAACATGTAAGTTTAGGAATTAATCTGTTATATAATAATGAATTACTAAATTAGGTATATAACGGGTATCTGCACATGTAGAATGGCACCGTTTGGGAATTATGAAATATTTTTTGCAATGTTAATTTCAGGGATGTGTGAAGAAAGGAGTTGACTCTATAAACATCGGCAAGATTGGCACCGTTGGAATTACGTTGGCTGTTTTTGAGCTGGTGGCAGTCATCTGTGCTTGCTTCATGGCCCGAAGCATCCGCTACAGCTATGAAACTGTCTAATTTATTTGAACATAAAAAGACAGTCGGATTAGTCAGGGAAGAGGGGAAGCAGCATGAAAAGAAGGAAAGAGAAAAATGGTTTTCTGAATTTTGAAATTTAAAGTTGAAATCAGATGAATGTGATTCAACACGATTAGATTATTATACATTATTTACATAATGAACTGATTCCGATTGCTGCTTGGGTTTGTACTACGTTAATTTTGTAAATGTCTTAAAGAAGTAATTTGACATTGATTTCAGTTTGGTTAGAATTAACAATAAACTATACTGTTTCATTTTATGTTTAGTTTATTGATTTAGTAGTCTGTGCCTGAGGGTACTTCAATTCGATGCATGTATTATTTATTTAGCGAGTAGTTCGAATTTTAAATTTGTAAAATGAAAATTAGAATTAGCACTACAACGTCTAGTATGAAATTATTACATTATGGTACTTACGTTTACGTTTGCGAGAATATCAGCTTATATTTCTGTTCTAGTTGATTTCGTGATTTCGTCCCTTGTCATTATTACGAATTATTTTTAATAGTAATTAATTTTAACGGATAAAAATTAGTTGCTAAATCAATTAAAAAAGAGTTTGACCTTTGACATTCTTATTCTAGATACTATATTTAAATATATTTAGTTGCGGTATATGCTAAGAGTTAGAACGCTAGTGTTAAACTTACTTCTGTATTTTATTCATATTGTATGAACTATGAATTTAACTTGAATTAGACTTTATTCAGCGTTGGCTGCTATAATTGTGTAAAGTATTCATGTGTGTGATGTACTGTAGCTACGTTTTTGGTATAGTTCCTTTTTTAAACACAACACAATATTTTGGCGAATGTAATGTAATTATGATTTATTACAGGTTCTGTGGGATTTGGTTTGTAGTATCTAGTAGGTACTTCTCTATATTATTTTCATGAATGAATTGCACTAATTCTAATTCAGTAATATAATAAATTAATTACAGTTTTTTTTTGTATGGCTGGGCATTTTGGTAAGTTTCATTATATGAGTTTAAAATAAAATTGATGTTGATTTGAATTCAGTTGGGAATTAACTTCTTATTTACTTGGAAAAATCTTGTGACAAACTAATCTGTTCACCATAAGTTTTTGAAAAGCGGATGATTTGAGAATGATGTGAGTTCTGAAAGAAGGTTGCTATACATAAATTACATTACATTTCGTAATAATTATTGTATTTTGAACATGATATACGAAATACATACCCATATACGGATGCTACAAGTGCGAATATAACCATTGTTATAATGTAATTAAATACGTAGTCACTACGGATTACCATAATTTGAAAATACAAGAATTTATAATCGATTTCCTAAATTTTCACTTTTGCCACCTTGAATAATATTAGGTACAAAGGTAGTATACGTATATCATAGTGTAAATTATTTTATTGTAAGGTACTTAAATAACTACGAAAATGAAAGTTCTAGCTCTAGCAATATATTTGTTCATCTTGGCGAGATTTTATTAAAAACTTTCGTGCACTATTTAAAATTTCTTGGATGCGTTTTTTTATTGTAATAAATAATTATTTGTAGTAGTCGTCTATAAGGTCTACTGAAATTCGTACCAATAATAGTGAATAATATTAATTTTTACAACACACAAGACAAGTCATATATGCCTTACCTATTCACCTTTCTCACTTGTTTCTACCGTATATACATAAATGTAGTAGCAAGTACTTACACAGATTAGAGGGGGGCTAGCGGACGTTGAAGTTTTTGATTTTTCGAGATTTTATAACTAAATTAGAATAATTACGTATGAAGTATATTACAAAGCGGGAGTAAGTGTCGCTGGTAAATCGTCAGTCGTTAAAACAATTTAAAAAACTATTGCTCCATGCATTATTTGTTAGCTACAAAACTTTGTTTAAGTAATACCTAGGTATGTATACATATAGTATAACTATGCATGTTCGACAGTCAGGTCACATTTAGTGTAATTTCTAGTATTTGTGTACTATGATGAGATGACGATGACCTCGTTTAAAAGTGCTAATGACTTCAAAAGTGTATGTAACTACTATTAAAACTAATTAATTATACCTTTACAGGTGTTCGTGATTCATGCTGTAGTGCAGTTAATTGTCGCTGTTGTTAGGATTTCTCGATGTTTGCTGTTGTTTGTCATGTCATAATCTTAATTCCTATAATATATGTCTCTTTCCAATGCCTCTGCTACTAAATTCATTGTTAAAAGTTCAAAATCCAGTAGAATAATCATCCCATGTTCGAAATTAAACTTTGAGGGAACCTGTTTAACGCATCATTGGATCTTTGGATCTTTCCAAAGAGAGTAAAAAGTTGAACGTTACATATTTTCAAAAAACTACTTCAAATTACAAAACAAATGTGGACTTGCGTGTTGCTACATCGAAGATACTAAATGGGATTTCATGTTGGTACTTTAGTACGTATGGGTACGATACATTATAATATGAACGTTGATTAGTTTTATGAGATCATTAATTTAATGCCGTCTTATTTCTTTAAGATGTCTTATTATTACATGCAGTTGAGTTTTACAGATGTGCATCTGTATCGCATGTACTAACTACTAACTATGCGTAGTAAAAGCAAGGGGTACAATCAATCGGAATAGTTAAAAATAGTTAAAATACCTAGAATTGTAGGTAAGCTGCTTGTGAAAGTGGAAAAGTTTTTCTTTGGACATTTGGACTTTGTATACACGCACTGAAAAAATGCTGTGCAATTATAGAGAAGGCAAGTTACATTAATTGTTGGTAGGCAGCTGGGCAGGGTCAGACAGGTAGACAGAGATACCTAATTAACCTAATTATAGACGGACAGGCTTTAACTGTAAAAGTGTAAAGAACGGAAAAGATTATTTTTGTTTTTATTTTAAATTAATTCTAAGGCTTCGCCTTTAATTTCCAGTTTGCCTTTTTTCCCATTATATCTAAATAGATGTATCCGTTTACTTGTAAACGTTTTTAGATCTAAAAACATGAAATAGGTCTCCACAAGTACGTATAAAATTTTTCTGGGAATATTATTTATGTTTGAATCGATTGATTAATATACTATTCAAAATTCAACTATTATTTATTAGAAAAGGTAAACCAGGAAACGGTTAGGCAAAGCGTCAACGTCATCATTTGTAACTTTTGGAGTAGCGATAGCTGCATTTTGTGCATTAAATATTTGTGTGTTTACAAACTAGAAAAGTGGTGTGGGTGGATATCCTAATCAATAGTCGATGGAGTTAATGAAAGGTGCATATTAAATTAGGTCTGCATGATTATGATTGCATTAAATTTAATATTGACTTAACTAAGCGATAAGTGTATCCATTACTAGGAAGATAAACTTTGAAAAATAGAAAATTGTACTCATTCTGATACTTGCCTGGGAAAATGTGTGGAATAGAAACATTGACATAGTTATGACTTCGATAATGTTTTGTGAGACATCAAATATGATTGTGTAAATATCCTGGATGTACTTAATTACGTATGTTTGAGTTTAAGTGTGACTTTACAACTTTACGTGTATTTAGTACTATGTTTGGGAGGAAATGAATAAAATTAAATCGATAAAATTCTGTTTGTTCATCCAAAAAACTTGTCGATTTTGTTCAATTTATTACTACTGCTAATTTCTATTTCTTCCGCATTAATCATAATCATTAATACCTACGTTCAACGTTAATTAATGTTATTAATGAGTAATGAGAAATAATCAACTAGAGGCGAACGGAACCGTTTCCAGTATTAAAATACAAAAGGAATCGTTTTATTAAAAGTAATCAAGTAATACATTTAATATTACAACTAGTACGTTACTTTAAAATTGATAATGTTAAATGTTACGTTAATTAATGTAATACGTGCTGAAAAACGAATACGATTATTACCTACATACATTACGAATAAAACTTATACGATTACAATTTACGTGAAGGTAGGAAATTTGGAGCGAATACCGTATCACTCTTTGTCGCATTTTAATTATAAGTTTTGTTAAGTAAAATCGTGGTACTAAAAATTAAAATAGTGTTTTGTATTTAAAATAAGCTTAATGAAATAGTTTTACATTATTTTGCATTATAGCCATTGCAAACAATTTGTAAACTAAAATACTTGTAAATAAGTTTAAAAAAATTAATTCAGTGTTTTTGTATTATATTGGTTATATGGCATTTTTAATAATTTAAATATGAATTAGGCAATTTACTGCTAATTCGAATACGTCAAGTTTAGTTTTGAAGTTTTTCTTTAAAAAAGGGCATGCAAAGGAAAAGGAACGGGAGGACACAAAGGACGAAGAAATAATGGAAAAAAGTAAAATGCTAAATCATAATATTTTTTTTTATCAATTTACTTTTCTTGTAACGTATTTTTGGAGTTATGATTATGAAAGGTTTTGGAAAAAGTTAATCATCATGAAATAATATACCACTGAAAAACTGAAATGTGTAAGTACTTAACCACATTACTACTTAATTCTATAGTTTGAAATTGACATGCACTGCACAGTATGTTAATTAGTATCGGTAGGTAGAAAGCGCTGATAGAATGAAAGCTGGTTCCAAGACAGCAATTAGAAGCAAAAATGCTGTAAGTAAATGTGAGCTACGAGTATACTTAAAGATTTCAAGTATTATAAATAAGTAGGTAGGTAGGTATATGGATAAAGTTAGGTAGTTTAGATAAATCAATTCACTATTGTTGTTGTTGCTTCGAGTAGTACTGAGCCATCGTCGTAATCGTCCACCGGTCCCGGTCCGGGTAATAATCGTGATATGTTAAAAAATGTATCGTTGGCTGTTGATAGAAACGTAATGGGGAACACATTATGCAGACTTTGCGTTAGCTTTAATCCAAGGATGTTCCAGTATCTGATTTAGGGGAAGTCTAAGTGCGGGGTTCTTTTGCAAAATCTATAAAGTATGAAGAATTATGATTATTTTATACACTTTCAATTTCTCACGAAATCCTAAAACCGACAATAAAGAAATCAAATAATAACAATGAAGTTAATAATAAGCTAACCTTTCGAATAAGATCTTGAGCTAATGGAGAGATATCGAACTCCTCAGGGAAATCGAAGGAGCATTGGAGAATGAGGTCGTAGGTTTTATTGTACGACTGAGTTTCAAAAGGTGGTCGACCAACTAGAAATTCATAACACAGAATTCCAACACTCCAAATATCTGCAGTTTCATCATGAGTCTTCCCTTCTACCATCTCTGGGGGTAGATAGTCCAGGGTTCCACAAACAGTTACTCGCCTAAAAATAATGTTAGTGATCAACAATACAGTTAATAAGATAATTTTAATAACACATTTTATGGCACAGTTTTCATTATTGCTATCATGACTTAAGATACGTTCATACTTTGATGAGGGGGCATGAACCGACCATCCAAAATCCCCAATTTTCAAAACACCACCCGCTCCAATAAGTAGATTTTCCGGTTTGATGTCCCTATGTAAAACTTTTCTGGAATGACAGTAAATTAAGGCATCCACGAGTTGAGCTATGTAAGATGCAGTCCTGGAATTAAAAAAAATTAACTTAGTCCATGTACCATTTTCAGTATTATACAATTTAAAACGGTCAATGGCATTTCAAATGTTTCTTTTGAAATGAACTGAATA
>JAQFZC010006096.1:0-13037 GCA_034695205.1 Dicyrtoma fusca
ATTGTCATCCGCAAGGACATCGGATCGGATCGGATATCGGATCGGTTGGACGTATATCCGATCCGTGAGAAACCATACTATAAACCAATACATGCGTCTACTAAACTATCTCCAACACATCTCATAAAGTGCAAATCACTTGTTTGCGTATTTTAAGAAAGTTTTTTAAAAGTGCAAGACGCGTTTTTATGCATTTTAAAAAATCGCAAAATCTTGTTTTATACCCGTTTAGAAAAGTTCAAAACGTCATTTCAAACACTTTTGAAAAGTGTAAAACGTGGTTCTCAATTTTGGTATGGACTTACCTATCCATCTTTGGCACAAAACAGTTGCTGCGTCAATAAATTGTTTTAGAAATTTTGAAATCGTTTTTTGAAAAACTAGGTACCTACCCTTACTTCTTTCGACGTACAAAATTGTCTATTGTAATTGTACATTAATTATCTCACCGTGCCCCACAATGAACTTATCCTACTTTGGAAACAAACTATTCTTATGTGGAGTGGAGAATAAAGGAGATAGTGGAGAACGCGAGAAAGCTCACATGGAAATCGAATGACTACACTTCGTGAGCTCGTGGGACTGAACAAGTAGAATTAGAAATTTTATCAGACAAAAATGTAGTAATATATCCAAATCGTGGAATTGCATTACAGATAAGGCAGCATAATGCAGAACGCTTTGAAGTTAAGACCAACTTTGCTTACTTTCCATTGAATGAAGTACTGCTTTGTTCGGAACCAGGGAATAAAGCTTAATTGCTTTTGTGATACTTTTTGCGTTTATAGCGCAACTGATACAAAATGTCGCTTGATGTCATTGCTATAAAAAATAAACAACATTTACGATATTCATATCTTATCGTATCGTCTTGTGCATCCCCCAGTCACTTGCTTTTAGGCTATACTATGTATATGCGTATAGTGGTCAGATTGGTTCGTTACATTCCTGACTCCTGATTTAGCGTTACGTTCCGGTCCTGACCCAAGGAACGAAATTTTCCGTGCCGTTCCGTTCCAACTAGTTGGAACAGAACGGAACACACGTTATACACTAGTTAAACGGCGAATTCCAATTTTAAATAATTGCGACAAGTAAGTTAAACAAGTGCTATAATATATCTCAGTGAGCAGCAGCAGAATATAAAGACATTTGATATGATAACGTGGTTTTCAACATTTTTTAAAAAGAGAAATACTTAATTTTACGCATTTAAAAAAGTGTATAACGTGAATTTGGGTGAAGTGAGTACGGGTTCTAGCTGTGGTACTCTTGTTAGCCCCCGTTTTCTCCACTGTCAACAGTAAATCAAATTCGAAGGCACCTGTTTTGAATCTTCAGGTATTATACTTATAGAAAGTATGCTCGATTTTAAATAATTTTTGACACTGTAGAAAAGACGGGCTACCCCAGTTACAAGCCAACCCAGTCATGGGCAAAAATATCGCCAACCTACAAAGGTGTTATTGCCTACCTGCCTATCATATATTCGCCTATACAGACTATTTTTATCCGCCCGCCTACATTCCCACCTACATGGTTTCTGAATTTGCCGCCGCCTATACGCTGCCTATATAGAGGAGGTGGGGGTAACAACACAGGGGGTAAAAAGAAGCCCCCAAAATCTAAGCTTCGGTACGATAAGCATCTAAACGCTTTGCACCAAGAAACTACATTAAAAAGTTTGAATCTCCAAAATGCTTTGAATTATTACACATTAAAGCAAAATTTGAAAATTTTACAAACTGTCATGACTGAAGCTCAAAATATAGTTAATTCACGACCGCTCACTAACGTATCCTGTGACCCGACCGACCCAAATAGTTTAACGCCTAATCATTTTCCGATATATGGTTTTGGTACTGATTATACAAACTCGTCCAAATGGCTAAAACCTTAAAGCAACAGTTCACTGGGGTCAGAACACAAATCAACGGAAATCGACTAATAAGCACCCAAGGAAACTATCAAACTACATACTACATATGTGACAAAAATTTTCAGGTAAATAAAAACGTTCCCTAATGAAAACAAAAAACAACATCATTGCTAAAATACTGTAGTTATTAGAAACGTACAATTAGTAATTATTTGATCTATTTAATTAATACGTATCAAATAATCTACACCCTGCAAATATCTAGACCAGAAATGTTAAAAAATAAATGCAAAGCTGTGCACATTTGAAAAATTAAGTTTATTGCGGGGTGGATCTGCTATGAAAGAAATTATAATACAATCTAATTATGCATTATCTAAGCTAGGTGCTATCTATGTATACAAACATAGTTATTGTTAATATAAGTGTGTAATAATAAATATTATGTGAAAATGCGGGGAATATACAACTAATAGACGTCGACGAAAAAAGTATTAATTTTTAGCACAGCAACATCACCCATTATATTTTGTTTAAAACAATTTAGAAAAATTGCTGACGCCAAATAGTTAACTAAGAAGTTCTCATGTACTGCAATATTAGCGAGTTTGTGCTAACCCGATTCTTGAGCTTTCAGTTTAAGTTTAGGGTCACAAAATACATTGAGTCAAACGGCCGTTTTCTCCCTAAACCTAAACCGAAACCTCAAGAATCGGGTCAACACAAACTGGCTATTCTATAATTACTATTGCTTATTGTAGTGAATTGACCCTATCTACTAGGTCTGCGAAGGTGCGGCGGCTCTGGTTAGTGAATAGCCCGTCGGTCTAGAACTATGAAATGTAATAAAATGGAATGACAACGAGAGTTGATTTGAGAGATCGTGTCTCCAGTCTTCTAATAAAACGATTGCTTTATTTTAGAAAAAACACCCATATATATAACATATACTATACAAGCATCTTACAAGCTATACTTTCCGTTCCCTATGTCTATTACTGACACACTTATCGAAAGTCATGCAGCTTCTTGTTATGATTACCAAGTTCCTGCTGAACGTGCCTTTCTGGTCACGTCGTCTTCACTGGCATCCTGTCAATGATGTGTCACATGAAGCAT
This sequence comes from Dicyrtoma fusca, assembly GCA_034695205.1. NCBI lineage: Eukaryota > Metazoa > Arthropoda > Collembola > Symphypleona > Dicyrtomidae > Dicyrtoma > Dicyrtoma fusca. The sequence goes on from JAQFZC010006096.1 coordinate 2,999, forward strand.
CATCATTTAATCTTAATGATCTAAATCAATGACCGTTTCATGAATTACATCTAGGCTTAAAATGCTGTCCCAGTATTTTAGCTCTAGATTTAACCTATACGTAACAGACTCATACCATCTTGCTTACGTATGTATTCTCAAGTAAATCATCACTTGAAGGAGATGCCTATTTACTACACTTATCTAATAATCTGCCCCGTAGGAATCAATTATATGTATGTATATACAAATAACAGTAAATACTAGCGCTGTTACGATATAACAATTATTAGAAATATACTTAATATTCTGAGTACGAATTACTAATTGAAAAATGGAAAGCCTGCAGAAATACCGGTATGCGGGATTACCCCCTTAATACTGAATTATATGACACAAGCAAATACTGTAATATTACGAATGTCATGTATATATAAATCTGACATTACCTCCTGCAAAAATGTAAATTAAGCGATGTAATTAAACAACTACTAAAAGCAACATTTGAAGATAAAATTGTCCATAGTGCGAATAACATAATAATATGCGGAACCGCCTTGAGCTGACGCTTTGAAATGTAATATTTGTATGTACAATACAGTAAGTCGACATAAATAAGGAATAACGTACAATTAGAAGTAAAAAATACCATGGTATCCATAAAGATGCAGATATAAAGTATATACGCATGTAACTTGGTGCTCAAATCCAGCTCCTAACCTCCATGCTAGAAGTAATTTTATTGTTGTATGAATATAAATTATGTAAAATGTAGAAATGTTAATCAATTATTGAAAATAAATAAATCAAGGGATATGGGACAAGTCCCGAATTCCCTCATGGTAAAAACTAAAACTATATGGCTTCGGTACAGCTATGTCTATAGGTGTCTTTACTGATAAAGATATGAATTTAATACACCCAGTGGAAAATGCACGTCTGGCTGACCATTTTTGTCAAAGATAGCTGACTGACTACCTACCAAATCTTATTCATCGGACTAAATGGCTTCAAAAGTCAAATTCGTTGTAGATTCGGGACGTCGTCATGGTAGTGGATCCATCTGGACAAAGAAACATTTGACCACTGAGGAATTGTTCAGCTTCACCACGGACGGGATGGAGTCGTCCGAGTAGTGGACGTTCAAATCAAGGATTGAGTCTACAGACGTACCGTCAACCTGCTCTGTGTTCCGGACGTAACCAACACCGATGAAAAGAGCACCTGGCATCATACATCTGCATACAGGTGGGAGTTAATGTTGAAGTTTTTTTTGTATGCAGCTGCCATTATTTTAAAATAATAAAAAAATTTGAAGTTTCTTTTTTCTTTGTTAATTTTTGCTTAATTTAAACTGTAACGGTACTATCACAATGTGGTAGTAGTGAAAGAATTGAAAATGGTGACGGTAAAGGTGCGGTTGACAAAAAAAACAAAAGCGAACCGTACCTCAGCCACGTACCACGTAGGTAATTACTTTTCATTAGAAATCCCATGCCATATAAAAGATTGAACTATGATTTACACTCAGTTCTACGTCTGAATATTTTTATTAAATGAAACCTTAGTTTCGCTTTCTCAATTCTAATTCATTGTGGGATTAACCAATAACCTACCTACCACCTAATTTAGACTACAACTAATTAAATTGCCAAGCCGAACTATTCTCATCTAACCATAAGTACGCGTCGTCAGAATAGGCCCTATCCCGCTCATGCCTTCTAACCACATTCCTCTGTAGGAAAAATTGACTTCCAAGAGCTGGCCAAGCTCAGTTGTAAAGCAATAGTTCAGTAATGCGCGAACTGGATGACATCACCCAAAGGACTGCAGTCATTAAGAGTCCAGTACTTGTCGGAATGATGGATATGTACCGCAGCCCTAGGGTCTGTAGGAGGCCAGTACCGAGCGGATTTCACGACAATCCCCGTAGGCCAAGGGTCTGTTGGAGGCCACTACCGTGCGTATCAGACGGCCATCGCCGTAAGCCAAGGGTAAGGTGACCATATACATATTTCAGAAATGAAAACAGTACATTGTCACACTCTAGGGCCTTTGAAAATCGGGGAGGGGGGGGGTACTGATTGGTATGTAAGGAATCGTGTTCCTAAAGCTTACATTATGTATCGTCCACCGTAGAAAAAAAAAAGGAAGGACTCTGATTAAATACTTATGAAATGTGCTTGCAATTTGATAATGTTAACTGGAAACTGTAATAGCGTAGTATTTAGCATTTTATTATTTTTTATTCTGTAGTTATAGGTCCGTCATTGGAAATCAATACGTATGTACTGAATGACTTGACAATAAAGCTAAACTGAAACTGAAAACTGAAACTGGGGGGTAATTTTAGAGTTTGCTTTACATATATTGACATTATTATTATTATAAGAGTTGTTAGAATAAAATATCTTTCGACTCCACCAGCAAACAGAGGGAAGGACTGGCCAGTCTGGCAATCTGGCGTTGCCAGAGGTCTCGTTTCCCTTATTTATTGGGTATATAGATAATGCCCCACGAGCCTAATAGCTCCCTTTTAAATGCCAGGGGCCACCCAGTCCTCCCCTGCCAACACACAAAACTTGAATAATCGATTGCGAGCATAATGTTTTTGAAAAACAAAAACTCAATTGCTACTTTTGCATACAATTGACCCAGCTTTATCTACATCAAGTGTACTTTTAATGAGGATATCGTTTTAGTTCAGTTACCCCTTTCTTTCTTTAACGAGGAATTTTCGGAAGTTAGTGATAATGGTTTGCCTATTTTATCGATATCTATTTTTTTAAAGTTTGCTTCAAAATATTAAGGAAGGAATTCATCTTGCACTAATCATCTTCAATAAGAAAGCAAGTTCTTAAATACTTCTAGGTTTTAGTTCATATCTACGTCACGAAAGAATGGATGGTGGTGATAACTGATTCGATAATAAACATTCATCAACGCTAATACCGCAAGTTGTGTGGTCATACCTTCCGAATTAACCATACAGGTAGGTACCGGGAGACCTCCCCAGGCTTTAAAACTTTGACCTCGGCTCGGGCTAGAATAGCTAGAAATAGCCTGACCTTGGATCTGTCGCTACGATTTTGTGGGGCATTCCTTAAAACCGAGCAAAATGTGGTACCGTAGACGACCCCGAGATAAGATCATTCGGCCCTAATGAAGCGTGTAAATATTCGAGTCGAATATATTTCAGAATTATTTTAATCCTCTCTCCTAGCTTCTATTTAACTTGAAAATTCGGATTTCTGGCTAACCGGTATTTAAACAGCATTACATATTGGTTTTCTAGTTTTTACTCTGAAGCAGCAACGTTATAATGAAAGCTACAGTTAATATTAAGCTAAATCATACAATTTCTATTCCAACGGTCAGACAGAAGCTACCTGAGAAGCTACTATCGCTACTACAGCACAGCAGTAAGAAATAGGGACATAAGAGTAAACATGAGATTAGAGGTTCAATCCATATCAAGCACGTTGGCGAGGATATTTTATGCTGCAGGTGTATTTTAAAATTCATGTTTTTTAGAAAGTTATGGAGACAGGGTAAAAAAAAATTACGAAATACGGTTTAGATTTTTTTGTAATATGTTAGAGAAATTACAGTGTAACACGCAAAAACAGTACAGATAGTACTCGTTTTCTTCAAACCAGTACATTTGCGTGTACTGGTCAACTTTTAATTTTGCCCAGTACAAAGGTCGTGAAAACAGTACTGTAATGGGCAAAACTGTACGTCTGGTCACCTTATTATGCAGCCAACTTGCCGGGGATTCGCACTTTCAGCAGAATCAACACGAGAACCGGGATTTCAGAAAGATTTTCCTCTTAAGGGAGGACATATTAAACATCTTCACAAAGAATAGCTTTGGCCGGTAAAGGCTTGAAAGGGACGAGCGAGGGTAAGAAGCCGGATATAACGAAGGGGATAAAAAAGGATTCTGAAGATATTCGTAAAGCCTTTCGATTCTCTAGATATGTAAAGCCTGTAGCTACCTTTTGCGTTTCACGTTCTTTTGTACCACTCATACCAGCGGCAGTGTGAAACAAAACAGCAAAACATTCTGGCAACATTTTCTTTGTTGCTCAACATTACTTTTTTCACCGGGTTCCACAGTTTTTGAACAACAGCCACGTGTGACGTTTGAAAGGCCTACACAAGCTAATGATAGCGACCAAATTTTTCTCATACCTTATTGTAAAACTATAAATAGAAACCGTTTTTTCACTAATTATTGACCCATCTATGGATTTTATTTGATTTGATCTGATTTATCTTTATTGTCAAGTTATTCATCGAGAGAACTAAATCAATGCTTTTTAATAACGGACATAGTTACAGGACAGAGGAGGAAATGAATATAAGTAATAATAATAAAATGCGATTGCAGTAAATGTAAAAAAAACATACATCATTATCAGGTAGATTACACATACATCTATAACATAATTTAATATAAGTAATATGTAGTTCGATTTTTAAAATTTGATTTCTAATAAAAATATTAGCACAGTCTTTTGGATTGTATGTGTTCAGACAAATCCTTTAAGAAACTAGTATTAGTATTGCGAAGGTTTTTAAATTAGGGGGCCGATTATTCCATATCTGTGCAAATATAAGACACAACGGTTGAACGTTTTGGACTAACTCAGAGGAGCTCGAAACGAGTCTAGGTTGCGTCTATAAATAAATATGATATTATACTTAATACAAAAACTTAAGTATTTTAAATATGAATGCATTTGCTTAGCAGAATAGTACATAATTCTTTCTGATAATGTTAGTATACTAAATTTTTTATGGAAGTAGTTCTGCATTTCGGCCGTAATGACAAAGCGTCCACGATGTACAGAGTGGTTTCTAATTCAAGGTAGAATTATTATTATTATTGTCTACTTTGTAGAAAATTTCAAAGTCATTAGAGAGTACTTCAGCTCAAGCTGTTAAGCAAAAGTTAAGACTAGAGTATAGATGTGCATGGATCAATAATTCAAATAATTCTATATTTACAATAGGTTTAAGCTTGTATGAAAGTAATATTGCTCTCGTCAGTTTGGCATGCCCATTGTCACAGTGCTCCTGAAAATTCAAGTTACAATCAATGGTTACACCTAGGTACTTAAACGAATACACTCTCTCAATGTCATTACCTTTACATGTCATTTTTAGATTACTGGGAAGAGCCGTGTCATTACTTTTATGCAGTACCATAAATTTAGTTTTACTATAATTTATTTGCAACTTATTATCTAAACACCAGTTGTCTATTGATGCTAGAGCTGACTTAAGCTTTTCTATAGCGATATTTACATTAGGCTCATCTATGTATATAACAACTTCATCGGCATGGATAATGCACGCCAGAAATAACACAATTAAAGTCAACGCACACATATCATTTAAATATAGTATAAATAATAGCGGCCCAAGTATAGTTCCTTGAGGGACGCCACAGTAGAATGAGTAGTTTTTTGAAAGAGAATTTTGAAGTTTTATTCGTAGTGATCTATTCAGCAGATAGCTACACCGTAACCGAAGTACATCATTATGCATATTAAAATTATTATTAAATTTGTGAAGTAACGGTGAATGCGGTAATGTATCAAATGCTTTTTTAAGCCTATGAAAACAGCCACAACACTGTCTTTGGTCTTGTCAATTTTATTGAAAACGTCTTGGGTAGCTATATGCACTACAGTCTGACACGATCTGTTTCTACGGAACGCATGCTGGCAATCACTAATGTTCGTATTTGTATAATTTAAGGTTAAACGTTGAATGATTCAGTGACTTCATAAACAATATAAATATATATGTTAATGACTAAATTTGTTTCACGACCCTTGCGTTTAACCGAACTTGCAGCTTTAGTAATGTCTTCGGCAGTTAGTATAATAGGGACTTTAGCGGGCGGAATACTATCTTTAACCATTTGAATGTCAATTGAAATATCTGTAGTATGAATGACAAATGTTTTGAATCTGCAAGGTCTTCCTTATCGTCAGTTTTATTTCCTTCATTAGTAAGTTGTGTTATGGTTGGTGCCGGCTGCTTACCGCCAGAGATTTCTGTGAATGCCTTCCATAACGATGGGGAGTCCTTAGCATTTTTACACTTATTTTTATCTGATTGTATTTTGCTGTCAAGGATAGTATTATTTACTTTATTTTGGGCTACCCTGTAGTTAAAGGAAAGTATTGACAGCTTATTGGTTAGGTTGGTTCCATCAGAAGTTACAAGACCAGACAATAGCTACGATCTGGTTTTAGTTAGATCGATTTTGAGTTGATTTTTCTAATGGATTTGACGTCGAATGTCGTCTGTAAACTAATCACATGGTTTGCCTTTTAAACGCACTTTTTAAATAGAAGCATGCTTGTCAATGATTGAAATTACAGCACTCTCAAAGTAGTTGTACAGATTGTCAATTGGAATGTCATCATTGTGTTTTATCTTTTCAATTTCATTCGTAACGACTTTTTAGTTTACTCTTTTAAAACTCATGGATTCAACAATGATGGGGTTAAACTTCATTTTCTTTCACTTGCGGATTACGTAATTCACATCATGGTCAAAAGAGTCTGATTTTTTAAATCCGGCTGCCAAAAAATGGCATACCTGGAAATTGTACCATTTTTATACTATTGATTACGTATTACTTAAAAAACATTTTGGCTCTAAAATTTTTAAATTTTATTCACCAGTTGTCGGGGAAACCCGGCAAATGTAAAAACAAACAATAATTTGTTTCTCAGTATCTACACAAATAATCGCAAAACTGTCTATCTCAAAAATGTTTGCATGCTAACGGCATACTACAATACTTTTTTGGTGCCACAAATCTTTACAATGACGGGTATTTTCGGTTTTTGCCATGTTAATTGAAAGCCATTTTTCGGGCGCGGCGTCATCGAAACATGGCAATTTTATTTTTCCTAAATATGTAAAAACATGTTTGTTGTCAGTTTAAAAAAAGAATTATGTACATACAATATAAAAATAATCCAACGTTGACAAATTCATCTCAATGCCAACCAAGAATTCCTTAACGTCTGAAAGAAATCCTTGACACTAGTGGAAGACGGGGTTGGTGGATTTGCCGCGTACAATTTCGAACCGAACGGCAACGCAGGATTTGATTGGTTCAGCCGAGGTTCGATACCGGCAAGATGTGCTTTTCTTTTGAATTTTAAATTGTTAGGCATACAACTTATTGCAATAATTTTAGCATAGATGGAATCAGTATAATCGATTTATTATTTGGTGTCACTTTTAAAACGAAATTAAAAAAAAAACCTTCAGTATGTAAATCGCCGGAATGAGAAAAACGTACTCAAAACAGAAAGGATGCGTGCCAGATTTTATAATGTTAGCAGGATCAAAGCAAAAGACATGATAGATTAGTGTTGAACTTGTTTCACCAAGATAATTAGTCACAGTACGTGTAGCCTAATTTATTAATTGAGGTAAATTGTGCCAATTCTATGTACTTTTAAGATTTATTTATTTCACGAAATTCACGAGTACGTATACTCGTATACGTATACGTAGGCAGATCCGATGGTATTGTTTCTTACACGTAATACATACACGTAGATTCTGAAAGTTTTTTCCCTTCTTACTACGACACACACAGACATTGTCAGCAGAAGCCATTATGTAAATAATGGGAATGTGGTTGCCTTTGCTAGCCCTCAAAAGAACCAGCTCTCGGCCAGGAGTAGGAGGCTGGACTGGAACTAAATAGATGGGCATTTGACCGCACCCTCCGCTCCCCTCATATTTGTTTAAAGTTTTGGCACTCACCCTGCTTCTCCCCCCTCAATCTATTTGGGAAATTTCACCCTCCCCCCCACTCAAACCGAAATAACATTTGTGTCCTCAGCTTCCCCTCATTGAGAGGAGGGAACTTTTTGGGCTGAGAGGTCCTCTCAAATCATATTAAAGTGAAGTCCGCCAACTACCGCCAAGCTATTTATTTAAATTTCTACAGATGGTAAAACAAACTTGCTCTAACCCTCCGCTCCCCTCAAATGTTTTTGAAAATTTTGACCTCACCCTACCCTCCCATCAAATATTTTTTGGTTTTTTACCCTCACCCTCTCCTCCCCACCGCTCAAACTGAAATAAAAATTGTGCCCTCACTCTCCCCTCATCGAGTGGAGGACACTTTTGAATTTTTGCGCTAAAAGTTTTTTTTAAAAAGTAGACAATCTAGCTTACTAAAGGACTAAAGCCTGTCATAACTTGTTTTTTCTTCAAACGTCTGCTAACGCTTTTAAAACATGAGATTTGTAGGAACTAGCTTTTTGAATTTTTGACTAAATGAAACTCAATGCTTATTTGGCACTTTTTCTAAAATTGAATATGTTGACCACTTACACCAAACATACCATTGCGTGTACACATATTTATCATTTCGTATGTTTTTAAATGTGCTGGAAATATGATAATATCCTGTGATGCAATTGCATTAGGGTTACCAAAAGGAGGGTTAAATGGCCCAAATTAAAAATATTGAATCTACAGACTGCAACGACGATTCGCCTAAACTCGATCGATCGTCGGTCTCACTCTCTGAATTTAACATCCCTCTGGAATATGACAATCACTTTCTGTTAAGAAATTCCTCCCTATTCGATGTAATTCGGGATGGTTTTGACTACCACTGAACAGACTCGTCTCCTAAACGAAGATGATAATGAAACCGCTTGCAGATTACTTCGAATCCTGACCAAATGTCGTATTTGATGATTTCTCCCAATTATGAACTGTCGCAATAAACTCGGGTCACTCCACACGCTGAATCTCCCAGTAAACTGGTATTAAATTTTACTCAAGTCTACTTTAACACACTCAAAAATTTACAACAACTTTACAGCTCCGATAGCTACAAACGCATTGTTGTTAGGAAAGTAGAAGTTATAGTTCTACAGGGTGGGTCATAAGTCTTAGGACACGGTATTTTCCTGATAAAAGTTATTAAAGTTTTATTGAAATCAAACATAACTTAGGACATAAACTCAAAAACCGATTAGATAGATACATTATCTTTTCCATTTGATAAAATCGCCTCGCTGGCGTTTACAGGGGCTTGTCACGTGAATCCAAATCTATGATCGATTTAGGCAGCTCCTCTTGGGGAAAATTTGGCCACATAATGATAACGGTTTTTATGACGGAGTCTAAATTTTCATGGCATGTAGTAGTGAACATAGCCTATGTGCCGTACAGCTGACGAACCTTGACACATTACTACGATAGCTCCGATTAGTTATCACACTCGCCAGTACGTCTGGTCTGTATTTCTGATTCGGGTCTACACTACCTAACTGAACGCCCGCTACTTGCGGGGTTCTTCTCAAATGCACTAAACCCTCCGTGGGAAAGTGCGCGCCTGCTTCGGTGGATGCGCCGAAAGCGGGGCCTCTTCTTGCCCGCCTGCCTCCCAATGCACCGGACCTACGTGGCTCCAGTACCTGCTCTGCTTTCCCTAACACTCGCACTGCGTGGGAATGTGTTGCCCCACGTCTGACACTGCTAGCTTTCCCACGGTATCACACTGATAACTCTCCCACGGTCTCACTACTAACTTTCCTACGGTCTCACTACTAACTTTCCCACGGTCTGTCACTGGATGGGAATGAGATGCCCACCGTCGCCCCAGCCTCTCCCTTGATGTGGATGACTGTCCCACAGTTTTCCGGCCTCGACCTGTTCCTCACACTACCTCCTAGTCTACCCTGCACTAAGTATGCGCCCTCCCAAGGACTCAATTGGTACGTCAGTGCCTGTGCTGATGCCCTCCGTTCTGTATAGATCTCTGGCAGACTCCCCTTAAACTCACGAGCCTCGGAAGGATGCCTCTGTTGAGTGCCAGTCACGGGCGGACACTGGTTGATGCGTGCGCGGCCCTGACGGTTGCTCACGTTGAGTTTCAGTGACGGGCAGACTCCCTTCTATACTTACGAGCCTGGGATGGATGTTCCCGTTGAGTATAAATCACGGTTGAACATTCCCTTATGCTTGCGGGCCCTGGACTGAAGCCTCCCGA
>JAQFZC010006097.1:0-13036 GCA_034695205.1 Dicyrtoma fusca
AAAGGTGCAAAAAGTGCTAATACATGTTTCAAAAAGGTGCAAAATGTTCTAAAAACATGTTTCAAAAAGGTGCAAAATGTTCTAAAAACATGTTTCAAAAAGGTGCAAAATATTCTAAAAACATGTTTCAAAAAGGTGCAAAATGTTCTAAAAACATGTTTCAAAAAGGTGCAAAATATTCTAAAAACATGTTTCAAAAAGGTGCAAAATATTCTAAAAACATGTTTTAAAAAGGTGCAAAATATTCTAAAAACGTGTTTTAAAAAGGTGCAAAATAATCTAAAAACGTGTTTTAAAAAGGTGCAAAATGTGCTAATTACGTGTTTCAAAAAGGTGCAAAAGAGGGAATGTTTGCACAGAGCCTTATATACCCGTTCAGTCACTTTCAAAAGTTGTGAAATGAAAGAAATATTATTTTAAAACAGTTGTAGCTTACACAATCTATGATGGTATGTACCTAGGTATGTTTCTGTTGGTAGTAAGAAGATGTAGAATGTTCATTTTGCCTTTTGAGGAAGGACGTGGGAGGGAGGATGAGGGTGGTCATTGTGGAAGAGAAGTGATAAAACATTAGCAATGTCACAGAAAATAATCATGTGAAAATATTTATTACTCTCTCCCACTGCGTAAGCCGCACTACAAAAAGTCCACGTAGAACAGAAAACATGGCAAATAATGGGAGTAATATTAGACGGGGAAACACTAGACTCCACGGAAAAAACAAGTTTATAGCACCACAAAAGGGAGAACATCAACATTAACATTGTGGTAGTACTACCAAGTAATAATAATAATTATGAGCAACATTATCATGTCTTCCCAGGGTTTTATTTCCTTATTCACCGAACGTAGAACTCCAAGCCCACCCTAGTCTAGGGGTCACTCAATTATTACCTAGTCGAAATACTTTCTGGAAAATGTATTTTTCTGCACCTGCTATGCAAATCTATGCTAAAATAACATGATTTTTACCTTTTGAAATTTTAATTTTAATTTTTGGACTTTTCAGAAATGTATAGATAGCATTTTTGGCACCTAAAGAACCTTGGGTTTTATATCATGCTTTTGCTTTTTTGAATGTGTAAATATCATACTTTGCACGTTTTAATAACAACAGTACAGATCTGCGTTTTGCATTTTTTAAAATGTGTAACTACCATGTTCGTCACTGTTAGAAAGCCTAGCTACATACAACGTGTAATGCTTTTCGTAATGGTTATAAATCTAGTTTTACATGTTTTTGAAAATTGTAATTTCAATTTTGGTGTATGTGGAAGTCTTCGTGTTTCTTGTTTTGACCTCTTTAAAAATGCTAGTTTGTTGTTTTGACCTTCTTGAAAATGTTAGTTTCTTGTTTTGGCCTTTTTGAAAATGCTAGTTTGTTGTTTCGGCCTTTTTCAAAATGTCAGTTACTTGCTAGTTTTACTTCAAAACGTTAATTCTTTCTTTTGACCTTTTTGAAAGTGGTAGTTACTAGTTTTGACTGCTTTTGAAAATGTTAATGTGCTGTTTTGACCTTTTTGAAAATGCTAGTTTGTTGTTTCGGCCTTTTTAAAAATGTCAGTTACTTGCTAGTTTTACTTCAAAACGTTAATTCCTTCTTTTGACCTTATTGAAAGTGGTAGTACCAGTTTTGATTGTTTTTGAAAATGTTGAATTCTTGTGTTGACCCTTTTTGAAGTGTTTTGAAAATGTTATTTTCTTGTTTTGGCTTTTTTGAAAGTGTGTATTACTAGTTTTGAGCAATTTGAAACAGTAGAATAAACAATTTCGCAAGCATTCTTTCCATGGCTTCCCAGTTCCGAATTAGTTAAAAATCCATAATGCCTTGTTTTGCCTTTTACCAACAAAAGTATAACGTAGTACCTGCAGAGCCCCTCAATCAGCATCTCCCTTCTCTACACCAAACCATAGATTATTACACTGATTCCAGAAGAGTAGTCTGGATCCTCCTGTATCAGCAATTTAATGGAATGAACTTTACTGTTTTGCTTTTCCCATGTTTTATTGCCCCACGCTCACCATACAGCCGCATAAGCGAAGGACCCAAGAGCCACGCAGGCCAAGCAAGTATGTGTTTAGCTATGCATGGAAGGGATCGAGTGGGTCTGTTGGTGTGTGGATGGCGGAGTGAAACCGCAAAGCATTTGTCGGAACGGAAGGACTGGAGATTGTGGCAGAGGAAAATGTGAGAATATATCAAATATTAATGAATCAAATCAAATCCGGCCTCTTACACACTTAGCATGCATGTGCATAGCTATGCATAATGTATTTCTTTATGTTCCAATGAATGGATATTTAACCAAGTCCCCGAGACGCTCACTGCCGCACTACGCGCCTCCAGTCGAGTGCGGCAGTCACAGTCCCAGATACATACATATGTATGGATTTATGGATGACCGTGGGTATACAGTCTTATTAAAAGATCAGAGGTAGTTGGAGGCACCGCAGGGCTTTGCAGTTATTACATCCTCCCTGAAGTAATAACTGAACACTCTTTTATCTAACTAGCTTTTTGAAAGTGTGTGAATTAACCTTTTCGAAACAGTACTGCATCTAGTTTCACATCTTTTTGAAAGTGTTAATTTCTTGTTTTACACCTTTTTGGAAGTGATAATTTCTTGTTTTACACCTTTTCGGAAGTTATAATTTCTTGTTTTACACCTTTTTGAAAGTGATAATTTCTTGCTTTCAACTTTTTGAAAAAGATTAATTGATTGTTTTGACCTTTTTGAAAGTCATAATTAAAGGTTTTGAACGCTTTTGAAAAAGTTAATTTCTAGTAAAAATCACTTTTGTAAAGCATTCTTTCCATGGTTTACCAGTTGCGAATAGGTGCAATGCATGTAAATAAAATATTTTGCACATTTTAAAAATGTTTCCGCGTTTTGCACTTTTTCGAAATGTGGTATTGATTATATTTCTAATATTTTAAAACGTCTTTATCCTTTTTTTACACTGATAAGAATGGACAAATATAACGAATTACACCCTTTTCAAAATTTATTTGTCATGTTTTGCATACATACATAATGTAGTTCAGAATATACAAATGTAGCACATTTTTTCGAAATGCAGTTGTCATGTTTTCCATTTTTTTAAAGACCCGTTCATCATGATTTGCGATTTTCAAAACGTGCAAATACAACTAATTTCAGCTTTTATCATGTTTTGCACTTTTTCAATCCATTCAAATTGAACCAATTACACTTTTCAGTGTTCCTATGAACTATGAATACACATTACACTTTTAAAAAATGAAGTTGTACTTTTTTGTTCTTTCTGTAAACTCATTTATCGCGTTATATACTTTTCAGCAGGGTCAAATAGATTGTTTTGTGCTTTTTTTAAAATCCCATTTAAACTCTCTTAACCGCTAAGATCGTAAATCTACATTTGCGGAAACGGGATTAGAATAATTAGCCTTTTTTTATTGAAAGCTGACGAATAAAAGTAGTGTGTAATTACTTGGCCGCAGTTTGTTAAAAACTCTTTCTCCGGAAGAATTGACTGCCGTCATATCTGAACAGCCTCCAAGAGGGGAGCCAGAACTAATCTTAACCAAAGCCAAGAATACATAATACTGCTTACGTATGAAATAGATGAAGGACTGCTGACTAAGACGGGATTTGAGCTCCCGTGCCTCTGATCTTCCTTCGGTTTGCTTTGCTTTCAGAAAGGGATTATGAGATCTTGGTCTCTACACACACACACATACAAGCACAGCACTTGGCCGGCTTTGCTTTTCAAATAAAAGCAAAATCCGAAATTCCAAATTGTACACCGCTATCTGTATCTGTAAACGACGGATAAGCCGGCTATTTACATTTACTAAAGATACTTTGGATACTTGGAATAATTTCTGACAATGTAGTACTAAGAATGCTGAGACACAATACCCGGTTGGCGTTGGCTGCTTGCTCAGTGTATTCTGTATCCTCCGAGCATAGGCACATTATTTGTCCATGCTTAAAGAGCGCATTATCTCTCTACACTTGGTAATATGAGCAATCCTATTACAATGAAAATTAGTAAGCTCTCCCACTGCTCACGGGCTTTGAGTCTTTGAGGACGTGGGAGGGCAGTGCTTGTAATTTCTAATGAGGATGAATGGAAAAAGTTGGCAGTGTAATAGGAAACCAAAACTATGCAGGTATATAATAGCTGACTCTATGTGTCTCTAATTCAAAAGGATAGAAAGATACATCGCACACTTTGGGCCCCTTGCAAATATGACTTGATACAATTTAGGGGCAAATGAGTCACTTTTAAAAAGGCCAAAAGATGAAGTTAAACTTTCAAAACACTCAGAATATGAAAATAACACTTTAAAAAGTTGTAATCTATCACTTTGAACCTTTTCAAAATAGGCGAAACTCGATATTAAAGTTTCTAAAAGGTGTAACATACACATTGCACTTTTTGAAAAAAACAAATTGCAAAATCAGCATTTTAAAAATGTGTAAAACACAATAATGAAATTTTTAAAATGTGTAAAATACATATAATAATAACATTTTTTAAACGTGCAAAACGTGCTATTAACGTTTTTAAAGTATGCATAACAAGACGAATAGACATTATTAACCTATTCGAAACTAGGGAGCCATGGAAAGAATATTTTACAAAAGTGTTTAATTCTATAAATTAACTTTTTCAAAAAGGTCAAAACTAGTAAATAACACTTTTTCAAAAAGGTCAAAACTACTAAATAACACTTTTTCAAAAAGGTCAAAACTACTAAATAACACTTTTTCAAAAAGGTCAAAACTAGTAAATAACACTTTTTCAAAAAGGTCATAACTACTAAATAACACTTACAAAAAGGTCAAAACTAGTAAATAAAACTTTTTCAAAAAGGTCATAACTACTAAATAACACTTACAAAAAGGTCAAAACTACTAAATAACACTTACAAAAAGTCACAAATCTAGAAATTACCGTTTTCAAAATGATCAAAACTAGAATTACCATTTTCAAAAACATTCCAAACTAAGTATATTACGTTTCGAAAAGGTTAAAATATGCAAAAAAGGACGAATAGACAATTTTAAAACACTCTTAATAGTCATATTTGTAAGGCCCCTTATTCCCATCATCCTATCCCGTTATACTCAGCCTCAGCTTCCCTTCTCCCTTTGAGCTCACTCTTTGAAGATCTGATGGAATGCCCGGAGAATCCATTGGAATGCATAATGCATTCATTGTATTGTACTTTCTAGACCCGGGATATCTCTTTAGTAGTACCGAACATAGTTACTGAGGGCGATTGTCTTACTAGCCTCGATTCTGATTGCTCGTTACGATTGTTAATATGGCCAAAGTTTTGTAGTTTATACTAATTATCTCTAACTCTATCAGTGTTTTATACGTCTTCTTTTTGTACTAGTGAAGCTACATACCTATTAGTAGAACTACAGTAGCGCACTCATTAGCAAAAGCCATTTGATACGGTATAATTATTCCTATCAGTATTGTCTGTCTATCTCGACTTTGATCCCGATTGTTAAATGAAGCGCACGCTTATTATTATCTTCCCATAAAAATACGGGAGAATCTTTTAGAGTTTGGGACCGGGAAGGAAATGGAAATGGAAAAATAAATACACAATAAATATCAAAGTCAAAATATTAGCGGACCCCATGAGTTACGCAAGAACTTGGTCATTGTCAACGTACATGCTACGAAAAATGGGATTATCTGTTGACGGTGGTGTTATGCCATCTGTAATACATATCGTGGGTGAAGAACCATTGAAGAATTCCCATCAATCAATTATTTACCTATGTTATTTGCTTATTTGCAAAAGGTGTAAATACAGCACTTTTACTCCTTCTGAAAAGTTCCTACTTCTTTTACCGTTTTTGGAAAGTGCAAACTCTAGATTTCGTTTTTTCGAAAAGTGCCAATAATGCTATTTTACCGTTTTTGAAATCCGCAAACATTAGATTTAATTTTCGAAAAGTACAAATACTGCTATTTTACTTTTTTTGAAAAGTGCAAATACTGCTTTTTTACCGTTTTTGAAAAGTGCAAACACTAGATTTCCTTTTTTCGAAAAGTTCAAATACTGCTTTTTTACCCTTTTTGAAAACCGCAAACATTAGATTTACTTTTCGAAAAGTACAAATAATGCTATTTTACCATTTTTTGAAAGTGCAAATACTGCTTTTTTACCGTTTTTGAAAAGTGCAAACGCTAGATTTCCTTTTTTTCAAAAAGTACAAATAATGTTATTTTACCGTTATTGAAAACCGCAAACATTAGATTTACTTTTCTAAAAGTACAAATACTGCCATTTTACCATTTTTGAAAAGTACAAACGCTAGATTTCCTTATTTCAAAAAGTGCAAATACCGCTAATTTTCCCTTTTTGAAATGCTCCAAAGCGATACCTCCACTTTTTGTAGACATGAATGTTACTAGATTTGCGTCAGAATTAGAATGCTGGTAAGCTGGAGCTGGAATTTTTCCACAATGCTTCTTCCCCCACGATATTTATATTAACTACTATGTATACTTTTAGTTGGGCCAGTTTCACTTCAGTGGTAAATATATGTACAGCTCAAGAAGCTACGTACATTCAGATTACCCTCGAAAAAACCGTAACCCGAAATAGGAAATCGATTTTGTATCATTCCATCATTATTTTCTGCAAGCGCATCATCAAAAATGTCGACTTATGTATACCAAGCCAAGAGCCCAGCTTTCATCTTCATCTCCTTCCAATTATATAACCATCAACGGGTCCCATTTAAATTCCCTTCCCAGGAATTCATTTCTGTGTACATACATACCTTCATCATTATCTGTACATTGTACTAATGTACTTTTATTTGATGTGGTGTATGTATTTTATTTATGCTAGCTTGTATATTCATAATTCATGCCCACACTACTACTAATATTGTGGTTTTGCCTATATCAGTACATGTATCTACACGTATGTATAAGGTCGACAAAGTAGTTTTGCCTGTGCTCTGTGTTGTTCACACTGCCATGTTTAATTTACCTCCACATTTTCCTACTAACGTTCATTAATTATAATTACGAGAAAAGGGCAAAATTACGATTCATTTTTGTTACAATGTGCCCAGCATTGCAATTAGAATGAGATTACACGAGTTTTTTTCCCATGATTATAACAATTATGAGCTGCCAGAAAAGATGTTCAGAATGATATATAGTAGGTATGTACCTATATATACCTATATGGCATTACAAGGTGTACATAGGTTT
The DNA here is from genome assembly GCA_034695205.1 of Dicyrtoma fusca. Lineage (NCBI taxonomy): Eukaryota > Metazoa > Arthropoda > Collembola > Symphypleona > Dicyrtomidae > Dicyrtoma > Dicyrtoma fusca. The sequence continues at coordinate 7,243 of JAQFZC010006097.1, forward strand.
TGTAAATTCAAATTCAATAAAAAATAATGCTAAAGTTTAATACAGTGCAAAATAAAGATAAAAAAAATGAGTGATTACCCCATGATTTTTGGCGTTGGAATGATGATGAAAGGGAGTGGTGCTCCCACAGTCTGAATTCTCGAAGTGAGACATAATCACCAGAAACACGTGCCCACCAAATGTATCTCTCTCTCTTGAACACGCTCACTAATTTACATTGGGTAATGGCATAACCATAACCATGCCTTTGATTCAGAGTATTTATTACAGCAAGTTTGAAATTACGCGTCGTGTGACAACTAGAACTATTGAACTTGACATGGACATGAAAATCAGGCTCTAATTCCAACAAGAGCCACGCTCATTTGTCACTCAAATCGCAAAATGTTCAGTTTTCAGACTCAAATTGGAATACAAATTCAAATGGAGTCATCAATAAATCCTCGCGAGCATTACTTGCTCTAAAAAGGAACTGATTTGACACCTCAGTTAGTTTGTTTGTTTTTTCTTGTTGTTTTTTTTTTCTATTCCCAATCGTACTTATTTTCACTCACATTAGGTGCAGCTCTGGAAATTGAAAAATTGCTCACTGAAAAAGTAAGCGTAGGTCTGCTCAACAAGGAAACCCAGGATTTCCTTCGCTTGGACACTTTTACTAGGATTGATGACTTATTTAGATTCTGCCGGGTATTTCTATTTTCACTACCCTCCAGGCGGGTAATTATTCATGCGAATTCGACTGTATGTATAGTAGCTGTTGCTGTTCTTTCTCCTAATTGTGAGAAATCCAGAATGGGAAAGCAATGTTTCAATTTCTCTATAATATGTTCTTCAGTTGACTGACTTGAGCTGATAAAGAAACTGATAAAGCCGATCACACTTGGAACACTCTTAGTCACAATTAGACGGCAGGCAAGTCCGCCAATAACTGTCAACCTTCCCGGCTTAACTATACATATACATAGTATAGCCTTTCAGGAAATTTCACTATACGTACATATATTATAATAGGCTCTACTACTATAAGGACCGACGTCTCCGTCTCCGTCTCAGATTCTTGTTCAATTCTCGGAAATTCATTGATGAGACAAGGAATTCAAATTAGTTTCTCTTTCTTAATAATATATTTGACAACCAATTTATAAATCACAACTGCCAAGCATTAAATAAATAGATTTCTTGAGTCTGTCTTTTCTGTACGTATACATACATATAGACAGTCAACTGCCGCCTTATTTATCCCTTATTATAGTAGCCTATAGCAACTAACTGACTCCTTTCAATCCGAAACTGAAATTCAAAAGGAAAGCAGTTGCTCTCTGAAGACTCTAAATTATGACAGAATGGTCGGGCAGATTGAAAATCAAATTCAAAGGAGCTTCCACTCAAATCCTTGGGTATAATTTAGTGCAATTAACTATGTTGGCAGGTAGCTACTTAATAACTTATAGTTTCTTCTGGGCTTCTGTTCCTGTTGCTGTTGCCGTTCCTGTTCCTGTTGGATTATGTACCCACAGTGAAGGGGTAGTAGGACATGGAGCTGGTTACCGTGGGCTTAAAATATCACTGGCCTGACATGTAATAATATACACAGGTGAGTTTGTAGTTCGTATATTTGTGATGTACAGAATATAAAAGGCGTCGTCTAAGCATATACTTGATGATGTATATACCTATGTACATATAGGAAGGGGTACTTAGTTTTGGTTTATGGCTTGGATGGTTGCTTGTATATTTGTGGAGTCTGGGATGGTTGAAAGCTGTGTGTGGTGGGGCTACACTTTAGGTTGTGAGGTTTATGTCGGAATGTGATCCGAAATGATTAATCACCCAAGTCATAAAGAGTGAGTGGTGGAGAGACGAGAAACATGATTTGGTTGACTGGAGATGGGAGTGTGTGTGTGTGTGAGAGCCGTCGGATCACAGTACAGTGGGATTCTCAGTCAACCACGTCACGTTACACCAAAACCAAATCAAAGTAAAAAGGAGATCAGCTACAGGCTATACACACACTATATAGATCTAGTATATAGTATTCACTCGATCATCCCCACAATAATAATTCCAACAGTCCTTTGGATTTCCTTAAAATGAGCTCAAATTAAGCTTGAATTAATTCCCAATTTACTGGCAGGGCAAGGTTAAATTAAAACCTCACTTTTTTTTTGTTACTGTATTCTTTTGCTGATGTTTTGTCCGTTGAATGTTCCTGTCACTGAGCAAACCACTGCCACTATGAAAATGTAAGATTAAAGTTTTTTTTTCGATGCTATGTATTTCTGCCCTTTTGACAGGGCGGATCGTGGTCGTCTATTATATTTGTATTTTATATTATCTCTTAACTGCCTCTGCTACTCTGCTTTATGTCCGTCGAATCTACGCAGCAGCTGAGTCAATTGATGAAAGACTCCCACAAATTCTGTCCACCCCCACTGCTACTGCTAATCGTCAATCATTTTTCAAAATTAAACACGGACTTTGGGACACAGTCACTATAAACGTTAGTCACAGCCGCTAGTGAAAGTCTATCTGGAAAAAAAAGACGTTGCTACGAAGAAACAAAAATTGTTTTCTTCAACTACCCAGCAGGAGTCCAATCAAAAATAATTATGGGTATAAAAGAACAGGAAGTGCCCGCACCCCATCCGATGATTCCGATGGGCGCCCCAGTGTAGGTATATATACACTATACCTATATACCGAACACTTAATTGTAGTTACTGGGTATTTATTTGATTAACTAACACAATTCCTTTTAGGAAAAGTTCGTTTGGATAAAATTTAAGTGGCTGTGCTGTCGACCATAACCAAACGACCATAACCATAAAAATGTGTGTTTCACTCTCAATTAAATATTGACAGAGTCTAGTATGTATGTTTGTGTTCCAAATTCCAATAGCGACGTACAGCCTATCGAGTTTTCTTAAAGTGATTTTAACTGTGACATTTATACCGAATTTAACGGTTGGCCTTTAATAGATAGTTGGAGTTTTTCCTATTTTTTTTTGTCGACTCTGGACTCTGGACTGTGAATTATTAAGTAATTATACTTTCGACGACCCAGTTGGTTTATTAGTTGGTAAAAGTTTCAATTAAATTGTTTCTTTTTTGGATGTAAATGTTCGAGTATAAAATACCGACACTTCTTATAGATATATCAGTAGCACAGCACAGCACACAGTTTATTTTCAATGCAAACACACACTCCTCCACTGTCTTATTTGCATAGGTACATACGCCCAGCCTTCTTTCGTTTGCATAGACTTTTAATTAGTTTGTGTATGTACCCAACAACAGCACCTGAATGAATGTATGTACACGTATCCACACATTTCTTCAAATTTTAAGGTTCCACTTAGTATAGCTATAGTATAGCACCTCCTTTAATCAACTGTAGCTATATTTCCCTATAAATATTTTAATGAATCATTCCACGAGGAATTGTACTTCCCCAACCACGAAGGACCGACCGCTCTGCAGACTCCTCAATAATTCTACCCTTCAGACTTCAGACAGTACAGATATTTCCCCTTTGCCCTACTTCAAATGCTACTTTCACTATTAAAATGAAAATTTAAAAATTAACATTTTCGCATAATTCCTCCGGCTTCTTCCTGACTTCATTTGCAATTACATCCGTTATGAGGAGACGAGACGGGATTTAAATACAGAGTGGTAGATACACTTGAATTTTACCATTTTATCAGTTCAGCTTGTTTTATAGGAGGATTTAATTATTCCAAGACCACCTTTTCTTTTTAATTTAGATTTGTGGCTGTATCTATATGTATATCTACATATACTATACCTATAGCACGGGGTTTTCTATTTGTATTTAATAACGCACGTGTTCCCCTAACTTGACGGTAGAAAGCAATAAAAGTGAGCACATTTGTTCAATTAGCATCCGTTCTTTCGCTTCGTGAGGGACGGTGAATGGCGTGGACGTGGACAGTACCATCCTGCTTTCTTTTGGTTTGGGAGTGACACAGTAATTCCTTGATGTATCGGTATTTTTGGTGTGTGTGTGTGTAAGTCTCTGGCTTGTATTTGTGTTGTTCTTGTCATACAAATGGAGAAAGCATCTGTGTCTGTATGTACATTTGTGTACGGAGAGGGAACGTGGGATCTCTGGTGAATTGTCAATTATGAATTTAGCACGCCTTTCTTTCCTTCTTTCTTTCTTTCTTTATTTCTGAAAGTGGCGTGTGTGGGTCTGGCAGTAGCGTGGAATTTTCTCCTTGTAATTTCTTTGCTGGGGAGACAGACTGCTACTTCTTTCCGAAGGCTTTATTATTGTATGCACTATGTGTGTTGTTGTTGCTGCTGTTGTGCGTTAATTGGGAAGGAAGAAAGGAGCTTGAGATGTTTCCTTCCTTGAATTTAAATTTACAGATATGAGCTCATCATCCTCACAATGCATATTCGTAGTCGTGGAAATTTTACTTGGAACTTTCTCTATATGTATATAGGTATGTATATAGCTACAAATAAGTAAAGTTCAACACTTTCATTTTTAGCTACAGTTCTTCTGCAGTGTATCGCATATCGGTTCGGTTCGGTATCTTTTGGTCCTTAATAAAGCCTTCTTTTCCTTTTTCCTTCGGCTTTAAATTTGTGAGGAGACAGGACAGAAATCTATGATAATAAGGGGGAGAAGTCTCAGGGGAAGGCAGAGTGGCTTCTTTGAATTGAATCCTTATGGAAAATTTACAATAGTTTCCGTTTACGTGACACACTTGATTATGTTGATGTCACGGCATCCTTTCTTTCACACTTCTGATTCTATTCGTAGAAATAGAAACAACTCGTTTTTTTTATCGAATTTATTGGAGCTTATTGTACAGCGAGCTGTTCTGTATTGGGTGGTGTGACTGTGTTTTGTATATGTATTTGTAGTATTGTTCGAGAGTAATTACAGAGACGGCTGTGGCCCTTCCTTCCCGTTGCGTTGTAGCTGGGGCTCAAATGAGCGATGATGTATTCGTAAATTAGATGACTCCATTAAAGTTTCCACTTAATTTACACTGGCACTGACGGATGGAGATCTTTAGATAGACTGTCGTGGGGAGATATAAATTTTTCTTGGGATTTATTATTGTCACACCATTAGACCATTAAGAAGGGCAAGAGAGAGAGAGAGAGAGAGAGAGAGAGAGAGTGCGGAGCTGTACACCGAGCGTCCTGGAAATGAATTGTGGCTTCATGCCACTTTCAAGACCCACTATTTTTTGCCCACCACGTCGTTCCCTTTCTGTGAATGGGACGTATTTTCGTACTTTCGTATTTTCGTATTTTTGTACTTTGGTACTTTTTGTATTTTTTCCTTCGTTTTTTGTGATGTTGGGCTTGTGAACTTCTGGGAAGGGCCTCTAATAAATACTGGTTCTATGACTTGGTATTGCCTTTGCCTTTGCCTAAGAGACCGTGCTCGTGAAGGAAAACTAGTGTCTACATGTCTCACTGGTATTTTTAATGATACTGATAGTGTGTGTGGAGGTTGGCGGACTCGTGTTTTTGGTGCGCCTCGCAGTCGAGAGACGAGAGCAGACTGACTTTGGCTCAAGGAAGGAACGGCAAATATAAATCCAAAATTCGAGCTGCTCTCCATTTCCATATAACTTGAGCCTTCTGTGTCCCTCTGCCTCTGTATGTTTATATTCAATGCAATGTGCCAATCCCTGTCCTTACACGGACGGATTTCCCTCTGTAACCAAAGTACCGTATCCTCGCAAATAGAGCCCCACTCTCAAATACAGCCCCACTCTGTAATACAGCCCCATGCTACGAAGGA
>JAQFZC010006098.1:0-13036 GCA_034695205.1 Dicyrtoma fusca
TATGACCGAGACAAAATAGATGCGGTAGCCTCCTATCTTCCTCACCCACAGTGACTGATTGAGTCAGGTTGTATGAAATTCGGTTAAATCGACCCAATGAATGAAATTAATTAATTATTAATTTTAAATTACCTTATGTCGAATTTATCAGTATACAGTGTTGAAAACATCCTGTTTTTGCGAGTTATTATGAGTTTTACATGAATAAAGTTCAAACAGCAAACGTCAGAGTGGCTTCCTTTATAACAAAATGAAATTTTGTCACATTGAAATAATTTTTCAGAATGTTTCTATGCTTCAAATTGCATTCTACTCAAACTTAAAAACAGAGACTAAATACTAAATAAACAGATAATTAATGCATCAAATGGCGTTCGGAAAAATAAAAGAATTTTGCTTTTCCATTTAAAACCCTCTAACCGTTGTTGTTTGCTTAAAATTTGCACAGCTAGCTTCACTCCCGTCCTGATTCAAGGAGCGAAACTAGTTACACGTACATACATGTAAAATTGCCAAAAAAAGGAAATTATTCATTTACCGGTGATCATTGTTATTCCTTGTTGTGGGTATAATTGATATCTGAAGAAAGAAATGAAACCATTTCTGTTTCTATTTATTTTGTTGGAGTAACTGTTTTGGTCAGGTATGATATGGGGTTAAAAATTGAAATAAAGACGATTCCATCATTATTGTTGCTTTTAAAATTACGTATTACTTGTAAGATTTTTTATTACCATCAATTTATTTGTGCAAAATTTTGTAAGACATGCAGTAGTGTAATGCGTAATTGCCTACATTGGAATCATAAAATCAGTTTATTGGTTTATTTTGCAATCTTAATGGGTGATCGTCCTGAAAGTTATTAACAGCTGTTGTTGTGCTTTTCGTTGAATCTTGTATCTGATGCATTTCATTTCTTCTTTGCCCTGGTCACGTTTCCTTCCGTATCTTTTTTGCCAGTTCCGCTACTTTGACGAATATTGTCCAGCTTTTCAGGTATAATTCCTTGAAGAGTTGCAATGAGAGAAGGAGATCTGTGAACTTCAGTGGTCCGATGAGCTTCAATGATCCGCTTGAGCTCGGGAAATCGACCTCCAGAAAATTCACCAACCACTTTCGCCTTTTTCAAGAAAAGAAAGGTTGGTACGCTCGACACCTTGTACTGTTCAATTAATTCTGGGTCACATTTCTCCACGTTCACTTTGATGAAGAGGACATCCGGATACTCGTCAACCCAATTCTCAAGCATTGGAGCAATTTTCTGACATGGCCCACACCACGGGGCATAAAAGTCAATAACAACGAGTTTATCTCCGGCAAATTTAAAGACCGACACCAACTCGGAAGTATGCTTGATATGGGCAATTGATGACTGGATCACAGATGTATCCGACGATTCCATGTCTAACGGCTTTGGTTGTATGCTGTTTTTTCGGTTTACACATGTCAATTTTGTAGGGGTTGCATCTTCATTTTGTAGTAGCCTGTTCAGCCGGTGAATCTTTCAAGCAAAATGTTCGATTTTGTTCTTGTAGTTCAAGTACATTTTTTACATTAAGAATTTACAAGGCTTTTAAAATACCAGAACTTGTAGTGAATCATTCAATTGAAAAGGCGAAGGTATACTATAATATTGTAAATTGGAAGTTATTTCTAATTTATCTTTCCATAATCTATCGAATCTATTTATTGTTGACATTGCATTTTGTATTGGCATTTAGTAAGCAGGTAGTAGGTGTACAGTAGATTTTAGATTCGTTTCGGTAATATTAGTTCTGTTGTCGGTCGTGACATAACATAAATAGTCGAATCATTTTTTCTCAACTGACATACTTCAAAAATAAAAACGCTAAATAAAATTAATTATTAATTTGTACTTTGAATGTCGTTATGCAATTTTTTATTGTATTATCTTGTGTAAGGGCGTAAATAAAAATCTAATAATGAAATTATTAATATAATAACTATATCTTACGAAATCTATCATGGTAACTTAATTACGTAACTTTTAATCGATTAGTATACTAGGTATATTACCACACCACGTACAAACCTTCTTACGACGAACAATATGAGCTATCGGTTACAGTATACTATATGACATATGATTAAATTGACAAAAGTAGCTCAAAATTATTGCAATTGTAAGCACAAATGATGTAAATAGATTCAGGTCTACTACTCAGATTCTGATTCAGGCGGACGATTTAGCACACATTGCAAATTGCAACAACTAATATGTAAATAAGGCTTGAAGCCTGTTGGTGGTGGTGTATTACTACAACAGAGCACCTAGTACTGGTCTATAAAATTCAGATATTTTCTGTAAATGTGCATTCATATAAAAAGTAAGTAGGTACCTATTTAATTTCATAATTGTGCATGGAATCACGATTCATGGTTATAAAATGAAATAAATTAAAGTAAACAGTGTCCGGAATATTTTACAATTTACCCATTATTATTAACTAGCTGGAAAGCAACCCGATGGGTTGCTAGAGTCGCGCGCGCCGGACAAACTCATCGGGGGATGGTGTAGACTTTCGAACTTCCGAGGTGAGTGCAGAGGGGATTTAGTAGCACACCAAATACATATCAATAAAATTGTGGGTTCATTCGAAGCGCAACTCTAATGCGGTAGGGATATAATATCGTTTTAAGATTGCAACGGCAAGGAACCCCGTCGCCAGCGTGGACAGTCTTAGTGGAAGCCCAATACAAACAAAAATTTAAGCAGCAGAAATTTGCATTTATGTAATGTATTATACAACACCATGAAACCTACCCAACACTAAATAATTGGTTGGAAACGTTTCCAGAGAGATTAACAATGTATGGTTGAGGGCTTCCTGTCAAATAATGGAGCCGCCAGTCGGAAACTGAGCTTCAGTCGAACACCATTTGATTTTTTAGGGAAACAAATTTCAAAACAAAACCCAAATTTTTTAGTCCAAATTGTAAAAGTCAATTGGAAACTCATGAGTCGCTAGGCTCATGCTAGAATGCTTAGGTCAGAAGAGGCTTGAGCCTTTCAGTTTGAGGCATCCAGCTGGAGCAATTCAGGTGGAGTGCTCCAGCTTGAGCCTTTCAGCTTGAGCCTTTCAGCTTGAGCCTTTCAGCTTGAGCTTTCCAGCTTGAGCCTTCCGGGTTGAGCCTTCCGGCTTGAGCCTTCCGGCTTGAGCGTTCCGGCTTGAGCTATTCGGCTTGAGCAATCCGGGAAAAGCCTTGTGGCCTAGGAATTCCGGCCTTAGCCTTCCGTTTTATGGTTTTCGGTTTAAGTTCAGGATCAAAAGCACACCAAAATGCTAAAATCTTCGGATCAGGTTGAAAAGGCAACGCTTGCTTGTATTGGCGAGGCACAATTTGGAGATCAGGAACCAATTGTCGCGGGCGTGGATCACGAAGTATTCTTATAATTCTGCTGCGTGGCATCTGGCTATGCAAAAATAGACTGGATAGAAGTTTTGTAGCAGCAAATTAAATAATCGGTAAATAATAGAAACAATGCAAAAAAGTATCTGACTGCTAATTGGTGTATTTATAAATCCAACAAATCCCAATATCAACGGGCGGAAACGTACGATTGAATAAATAGTATGTTAAGCACAATATATGTTAAGTGTTATCCTTTATTTGGTGTTCAGAAAGAAAAATAAAGATCTCGTGAGCAAAACGGCAGTTGTGGCGGGAAAGCTTAAACAAATAGAATGTAATAATGTGTGTCAGGAATTTATAGGCTTGGTATATTGTATTTTAAATCCAGAGCAAAGTATCGGAAATAGAATATTGGGTAAAATGACAAAATTTTGTTTAGTAAATGTTACTAAGCGATGTTTTGTGCAGTAACGTATGGGCAGGGAAGAAAGTACGGGGCAGGGATTTCTTTATGTACACTATTGAGAGTGGTTAATACTGGGTCGTTGAGGGCTCCCTGTTAAATAATAGAGCTGCCAGTCGCATACTGGGCCCTCACGCGCGCTCCATTCGGTTTTTTAAGGGGAAAACGAAGTTTAAAAGCAAAACCCATAAAATAGTCAATATATTCATAAGCGATATATACTTCCGCCTGGGCCCCTATTTTTTTGGGAAACATGTTGAGGTATTAGCGGCAATAAATTTGTCAATTATTGACGTGGGCGGGGATTCTTTGGCATTCTACGCTCGCTACTTAGGTATACAAAAATTGTGAATATAAGACTGGTGGCAGGGAAAATTTGAAGAAAGAATATAGTGTTGATACGCCCCGCTTAGAAGTTCAGTACTTTTATTTTTTACTTTATTCTACAGTTAATGGTCACAGCTAGGTAGAAGCCATTGCGGTGGGAAACATGTTTAAACTACGTAGAACTGAAATATCAAAATTGTGAAATAACAGAAAGAAATGAAGTCACATTCAATTTCAAAACACATCTAAAGAAGAGTAATAGTATAGAGAAATCGCAAGAAGTATGATCAGTAGAGATAAAATGGGAATGGTTGGAAGAAACTTTCTAAGGATGGAGCCTCCTGTGGCTTGCATTGAAAGTGTAGACTGTATAGAGGATGGGCCAGTCGAAAACTTCGGGCGTTGAGGCGACGCAGAGGGGTCTGCAGTGACGGACGTAATCTCATCGGGGATTGCCTCTGTTGTTGGACACCAAGGATCTGGAACAACGGAGACATCTCCAAGAAGATCTAATTTGGCTTCAATATGGTAGGCTAAATTCTGTAGCTCGCGACATTCAGTGGAAAGTGCACAACGTTTCCACCTATTATTTCTCATTTGGACCCTCATCTGGCGCAGGAGCAAAATTTCGTGCCGTGTGACTGGAGTGTGCGTTGTTTGGGCGGATTTTAAACTACGTAATACTGCTGTACGTGAGGCTCGCAGCAATGTGTAGGCATTGAGAAGACACTCTATTTCCTCATAATGACGGGTGAGTTTTTCAGCGGTGCAAAGAGCTTGCTGTAAGAGGTGTTCTCGTTGGGGCTGGGGATTCATGCCTTTGTTGCAAACTGGATTTAACAACAGATGAATTAAGAGAAACAACAATAACATGAAAATCGTTTTTTGATGCAAACGAAAAATGTTTGGAAAAATTATTAATATTTCCTATTGCGGAAATTCCATGGGTCGCGAGTCGTCAACATTTTGCCCAGATATTGTTGACCATAGTTTAGGGCCAAAGGTTTGGGCCAGAGCTAATGCTCGGGGACTATCGTTTGGGTGCCAAAGCTTTGGGGTCAGTGCCTTAGGTGCATCAGATTATTGAGCCCAGAGCTTTGTAGCAACAACTTACGGGGATAAGTTATTAATAGGCTCTGGAATTTCATTTAACTCTCAGGCTCAGGGTTAGGTTTCGGAAACCTTTTTAATAAACAACTATTGAAATGTTTGTTAGTGTGGGCGGTACCCTGACTGGATTATGTTTGAACTAACTCACGAAGAAATGTATAATGAAGAGTTTTAATCATTGTACAGAACTTAAAAATGCGGACGCATTTACGTTCATGTTGATTTATTTATATATACCACTGCGTTAATAAAACAATTAAATAGGTGGTATTATACGTGGTGAGAGGGGTTGATTATGTGTAGTTGAGGGCTCCCTGTTATAAAATAGAGCTGCCAGACGTATACTGGGCCCTCATGCGCGCGCTCCATTTGATTTATTTAGGGTAAACAAAGTTTAAAACAAATCCCATGAAACAACGAACATATGTGTAAGTGACATATACCGGGCTGTTCGAGCAGTTTAGTCTGAGTCTTCCAGCCTTTATGTGATAGACTTTAAGGTTTGGCTAGAAGGATCGGATAAGAACGTTTAGGTTAGCCGGTGCAGGTTGAGTCTAAAATACTACACGTAGAAGTAAGGGACCCGTCTAACGGACGGAGAGCATCAACAAAATAAACATTTAAACAATCGTGCAACAAAGAACACGCAGGTGTTATGTTATACTTCGTAAATAAAGCACTACATTTTAATATACAATTTATGCTTATTAAAAACCTTCCGTATTTTAATTGTTGTAAATGGGATATGAGTTAGAGTAACAAACGTTTACCTTTGTTAAATAATTGATTTATTTGTCATTTATTAAGTAAATACAATGATGTAATGGACGATTACATGTAGATGCGTGATAGCGCATAAGACACTTAATAAGTTAATCATAGATAATAGCAGCTAAATATTTTGCGTCCGGCAAGTACACATCCTTAATAAAACATTAAGAAATACATTAATAATAAGACTGCAATCTGAGGGCGGGAAATCGTCGCCTGGTATGGGGGGACGTGAGCTAAAGTAGAGTTGCATGTTTGTAACTATGACATTTAAAATTCACACACGTATATCCGATTTGTAATAAAGCGTCTATGGGGATTGAAAGGTATTTTCATCACGATGATGTACATTTTTTAAACAGTGATGCACAATTGTAGACTTTATGGCGAATGGTCCCATTCATGACTATCAACGCTGGAATCAGGGAGTAGGAGGCTGTAGGTCGGCCCAGGGGCGTTGACTAAAGTAGATTCAGCAAGAAAAGTACTCGAAAGCAGAGAATCTTCTATGGATGGAATGGCTATCTGTGAGGACATGTGTCCTTGAAACGGTTCCAGTGTGCTGACGACGTCCGATCGTGGGGCGTCGTGTATAGAGTGGTTATTGCTTACCGAAAGATGATCAGGGAAATGTAGATTGCACTGAGTAAAGGTGGTAGTTTGATGTGCCCGAGGCGGCAACAATTCCACAATTCTAATTTGCGCTTCAAGCTTCACTATTGCTATATTGATGGCCTTCATTCGCATCTTAAGGACCGATCGTATACCCCGTTTTGATTTTAACTTCTCTTGCAACATATTTAACGTGCTTGATTTATAGGCTCTGTCCATTGCACTGTTACGTTAAAGCAATATTTGAATTAAAATCAAATTTTCCCTATGAAGTGTGAAATACCAAAATTGTTATGTACACACCCGGGGTATTTTTAAACATTAATTCAATGCCCCAAGAGGCAACAGAAAATTAACTTATACACCACCGTGTGTTTAATTTGTAAAATATAAAATGGCTAATAGTATACAGTTTGTGTGGGGTTAATAATGGGTGGTTGAGGGCTCCCTGTTAAATAATAGAGCTGCCAGTCGCACACGGGTCCTTCACGCGCGCTCCATTCGGTTTTGTAAGGGAAAACGAAGTTTAAAAGCAAAACCCATAAAATAGTCAATATATTTATAAGCGATATATACTTGCGCCTGGCGCCTAAGCATGCAGTATGAGCCTATGGTGTTTGTCTGTGGCCAGTCTAGGCCTTTTGTCATCGGCCAGCACGTAAACGCCGATAGCAGGGGTCACATCATTATAAAAATTTGTTAGAAATGTTTTTGAAAACATATTGAGGTATTAGCGGCGTAAGTAAACAGAAACAATTATTTATTGATACGTTATTACTTTTAAATCGTAATGCGCCTTCCGGCTTGAGCCTACTGGCTTGAGCCTTCCGGTTTGTGCATTTTGGCTGAGCCTTCCGGCCTGAGGCTTCCGGCCTGATGCTTCCGGCCTGAGCTTCCTGGCCCAAGCCTTCTGGCCTTGGCCTTCCGGCGTGAGCTTTGCGGCCTGAGCATTCCGCCGTGAGCCTTCCGGCTTGAGCCTTCCGGCTTGAGCCTTCCGTCTTGAGCCTTCCGGTTTGAGCCTACCAGCTTGAACTTTCCGGGTTAAACGTCCTGAATTGAGCCTTCCAGCTTGAGCCTTCCAGCTTGAGCCTTCCAGCTTGAGCCTTCCAGCTTGAGCTTTCCAGCTTGAGCCTTCCAGCTTAAGCCTTTCGGTTTGAGCCTGCCGGCTTGAGCCTTAAGGCTTTAGCCTTCCGGCTTGAGCCTAGAATTTTTTTATTTTGTGTATGGATTCCTGAATTGAATGTCATGAATGCGATAAATGCTTGTGGATTGGTAACAATGATGCTGCCCATGGAGTGCGTACTACAGAGGCATACGTATTATGGTGCGATGTTCAATCACGACCAATTAACATCATCTTTAACATGAAGGAAATATTCAACTTCGAAAGTAACTAACGAAAGCTATGTGTGTCACTGAAGCGAAATGCTTTAAAGCTTACAACAACAAAATGGAATAGAGATGTGTGCCAAACAACAAAGTTAAGAAATAGGTTAGAATGTTAATAGTAATTATTGCAGATACAAAAACCGGATTCCACCCAAATTGTTGTTATTTTTAGAAGTAAACAGAAACAATTATTTATTGATACGTTATTACTTTTAAGTCGTAATGCGCCTTCCGGCTTGAGCCTTTCGGCTTGCGCCTTCCGGCTTGAGCTTGAACGGTTGAACATGAACAAAACTTCTTAATTACTCAAACGTGGGCTTAAATAGTTTGATGATAACTAAGATGAATTACGTTTAGCAGGGTTTACGCAAAGAACATTTTGGAGATGTATGAACCATGATATACACATCGTTAGGATTAATTTTCAAAAGGGACTTTGGGGTAGAAGTCGTAAATGTTCGTGATCGCCGGGAGCCATGAGGTCTACTTATCAGTGGTGTAGCTCGAGTTGTATTGGCACACGGAGAAGAATTTGACGTGGACGTCGCAGGGACAAATAGGATTGGTTCAAACGGTATAGGGCAAGCTGGGATATATGAACCGGGTAGAAATCCCGATATTGGTATTGGGACGGGTTTGCCTTGACCTTGTTTGCCCAAACCAATGCCGGTTTTAAACCCTTGATTTATCATTATTTCTAAAATCTTTGGACATGGATTGAAAGCTTGCGTTTGCTTCGCAACAAAATGTACTGGCAACGGTAACAAATGCGGAATAAGTTGAGGCTCGCGGGACCGGGAGTTTCGCTTGATTCGTACATTTGATCCTGAATTAGGAGTTTGGGAATCCAATGTTGGCAGTAAAAAGTGCAGGCTTTTTAATTGGGCCGGCATGCGATAGCATTTGCGTCTGTTAGACCGCGAAGAGAAAGTAAATTGGACGACTTTACTTGACCTGTTGCTGACCATGTTAACTGTAACGTAAGCAAATACATTAGCGGTTTTAGGTGGTTATTTTATGTATTTTTCTTATAGGTAACAAAAATTAACAATACCACTATGACTGCGGCTCTGGCATTATTACAGTTAAGTTAACATATATATTAAAATACGAACGATTTTGTTCAACTTACTTATCAGGCGACAAACGAAATGGTTAAAAAGTAATCGCTTGACATGCGTTTGTACTAAACAGCAATAGTACGTGAGAATAGCTAGAACAAAGATAAAAGGCAGTTAAATATTTTGATTATAAAATGATCACTAATCCAAACATTTGCCACCGCAGAACTGGATTCTGATATGCCATCTGCTTACGACAGTAGGTAATGACCTAAAAACGTCACGATATAGAAATATAGAGTAAAGTTTTGACTTGAATCATTAACTGTCGAATGAAAGTTACGTGTAATATCAAAGTTTCGAAATCTGATTATTCATGGATTACGAAAGCAACGGTATTAATATTTCTACGTGTTTATATAAGTAAACATGTAAATATATAAGTCGCAGTTGCGTTTCCTTATATATAAAAATTGGTCTACGTTTGTGGTCTTACCCTCTAGTTGGAGTCAGTGGCTTGAGCCAGTTATGCGGTGCAAACTGAAATAGATCATAAAACGTGCATAATTTACTAATATTATATTGTATTAACATTTCCAATTGTTAGCAAAATGTTAATATCTCGGTCTTCTAAGGCTTTCAGTACAAACAGAGCACAAAACGTGAATTTAGCCCAAGATAGTGCCCCATTTATTTCTTAGGGTACAAAATTTCAAAAAACCCGTAATTGTAAACATTTTGTATTAAATAAAATTGCTGACTTTCGTCATGAGCCTACAATATTGCGTATTACGGTCCGCGGCATCCTGTCACAGGCTGCCTGGTATTGCATTTTTATCAAATCATAGCCATAAAACTACTTTGATATAATATATGGTACGGTAGCTAACAACAATAAAAAGGAACACCAGGATGAACTTTTGTATTGAATGATATGAACGTCATGAATAGGAACGATTGCTGTCTATTTAGTGTGTAATTAAAAAACTTATTCGTAGTTGTATCATTACAGCATCGTTCAATGTACTCCATTGTATATAGTGATGTAGAAGCAGCATGCAAGCATAGGTGTGTAATGTATGGCGGGAGATAAGGAAATAAGACTATAAATTAATTTTCAGATTTACATATTAAAGTCGGATGTTCAATGAGATATTCAAGATTCTAGTACTAAGTAGTAATTTATTAACGTATTAAAATTATCTCACGTGTATGGGGAACATTTAAATTTTAGTAGAAACACTGAATTTTAAAACACTTTTTAAGCGGTATAGCAATAGTAGACATTCAGTGTAAAAATTACGAACAGCGACGATAACATCGAAAAACGGCGAACGAATTCGGCAGGGAGCAAGTCTTTTGACTGTTAGACCAAAAGAGTAGAATGTTGAATGTACGATCGGCCGAGAGATACCCTTATACATGAGATGGCCCCGTCACCCCCCAAAATTGATGACATGTTTTTGTCTAAGCTACCTGGGATTGTTGTACATTTGAACGGACACTGCTTGGCTACTAACAAATATTTAGAAGAAACAGCGGAAAAATTGACAGATTTAAATATAATTAGTTGCAAAAACAAATTTACATTACATTTAGAGGCTAATAAATATATTGTTGTATATTCTGTAAGCGTAAAATAATGAAGGTTGACAGGCCGGTAAGGTACATAAGAGTTGTTGTTTATATGCCGTGTGTATGGATCCTTATTGGCGTTGATATTTTGGAGGGGACTGTATTTTCGTCTGTTTGCGCTTCAGGGTTTTTACCCTGAACAAAACCCCCTGAAAACAATAACCATCAGAAACTTATGGTATGGAACATAAAGTAGTTCAAACTCAATAATTATCGAAGTTGTGTGTACACCAACAAAATGGAATATAGGTGCATGTTAAACAACGAAGCTAACAAATAGGTTAGAATATTAACGGTGATTAACTACTCTATCAAATAAAAATGTCATATTGAGTATTGTCTTAGGAGCATCATATACATATGCAGTATATTTATTGCTCATTAACTCAATAAGTAGTGGTTGGATATCACATCGGGCTACAAAGTTTTTTAGTATAGGTGTACACTAAGTATATTAGATACTACAATAGATAAGGCAAGAAAAGGTTCACATTCGGTATTTCGCATACACAGATTGTTATAAGGGAATTAAGTAAGTTATTTATGTTATTCTAGACAACTTATAGTGTTAATAATAATGAACAGTTTTGATGATCACAGTTGTAGACCAAACCAGCAATTACGGACAAACAAAATGCTGAAATAGGGAGCAGCAAGTATTTTAAAGGTAGTATTACCACAATTATATCCAACACAATTGTTTATATGAATTCTAGAATATACATCTAGCGCACATCGATTAAGTATTTTTGACAACACAGAAAGTTGTTGGAATATGGTCACATAATACTATCGAAGAACAGGATTGTAGGAAAAGCTGGGGACCATTGTGTTGCACATCGTAAGTGGTGCGACATAGACAGTCTAAAAATGCTTCCAATTTCCTCGCTCTGGTTCCGTGTACCCATCAGTGTCTAAGTAAATTCTCTCAGGAGTATCAACTTGAAATCCTACATCTGAGGCTGCAAGCACAACATTACCATTAGTATGGATAGTAGGATTTTCGCTACGTTCAGTATTCTGACTTTCGCCCGTCAACGCTTGTGGATTGCCAGTGTCACTGCAGTTGTCTCTATATCGTTTTGAGTCGTCGGGGAGCATAGTGCTATTATCCGACCGTGGGGAATAGTCCGCGTAATCTGAATGTGGAGACGATGGAACAAAAGTATTTGCAGTTGAATTAGTAATCCATGCCCCAGGTTGGTTCGAGCTTTCTTGCACAGATGCAAGTGAATCAATTGGTAAGGTAGGCGTTGAGTCTAGCTTGGATAGTTGTGATTCAAGTTCAAGAACACTTTTATTTGCGGCCTTTAACTTGCGGTTCAAATCGCGGGCCTCTAGTTGTATCTTCTGAAGGCGCTTCTCGATACGAATCATTGCGATTCTTTTGTAGACCGGGTCCATGATGTAATTATGTCATGGTAAAGAAAGTTGTTACATACCAGAGGACACAAAATCTAAGGATAACAAAATACAGATGATAGCAATGATCTTTTCCCTGGCTAAGTCTTCTAGCGTGACTCTTGCGGGCTGTGCCTTCCGGCCTGATTCTTTCGGCCGTAGCCTTCCAACCGCAAAATTCTGGTCTGAGCCCTCTGACCTATGCTTTACGGCCTGTGCCAATTGGCCTGAACCTTCCGGCCTGTGCCAAAAGGCCTGAGTCTTCCGGCCTGAACCTTGCGGCAAGAGCCTTGCAGCCTAAACCTAACGACGTAAGCCTTAGTAGTTAAAACTGGTAGGTTTATGCTCACCAGCCTAAACCTTCCAATCTGAGTCTTCAAGTTTGAGATTTTCGGACATAACATTCCGTTCTGAAACTTTCGGCTTAAACCTGAGCCTAAGGCTGAGCCAGCTGGCTTAAACCTTCTGGTCTGAGCCTTCCGGCCTAAGCCTTTCGGCCTAAGCCTTACGGGCTGAGCCTTCTGGTCTGAGCCTTCCGATCTGAGCGGGCCGGTCTGGGTATTACGGTTATAAAATACCGGTCCAAGCTAAGTTGTGATAAATAAGTAAATAATAAAGTTGGTGAAGGTCAATTATTATTATTTATGAAAACAAAACCAATTTCAGTCTGAGCCTTTCAGCTTAGGCTTTCCGGCATGGGCCTTATGGCGTGAGGCTTTGGGCTTTGGCTTTGCAGCTTGACCCTTATAATTTGAGTCGTAAGCTTACGCAAATTGTTCATTGATCAGTGATCTTAAAACTTGTTATCAATTCTCATTCGTAAAATAGTGTGACAGATTGTGGCATGGTTCCGGTTTACTACAGGGCTGCCAGACGTGAACTGACGCATGCC
>JAQFZC010006099.1:0-13035 GCA_034695205.1 Dicyrtoma fusca
CGATTGCAGTTCCGTCTACATTAGGAGGATGTCATATCATAAGAACAATAATGATGCCGGGTATTATTGTTTTATTCGATGTATCCATTCGTTTGAGTTCCGGAGCTATTTTATATGGAAAATATAAGAAAATATAAATATTTTGATAAGCGCTTATTCGGAATATAAACGAATGCAGTGACAAAGCACGTCTATTCAAATACGTACACTCTACCAACTGCCAATAAACGTGAAAGAATTTGACATCTGGATCGCATCATAACCGCATCATGCCCGCAGCATCACCGGCATCAATCCCACCATGTGAATCTCATTTGCAGCTTTTAAAGAGCATGTATTTCAATCTATTCTTAGGGCTTGATTTCTGTTATTGAGCCACAAGCCAAACTAGTTATTTACCCACGTGCATTTATATCCTCGCAGACAGGTTCAAACCCACCACCGTCCTGCAACTGTCATTTGTTTTCATCTTTCATATGATTTTACACCTTTAATAGTTTTAAAGTTAATATGTAGGTTATAATTTTTAAACAATTTTAATAATTGAAATACAATATCAATGATTCATCGTTTTTTGAAGTACAGTGCAGTGATTCAGGACTTACTGAATGTAACTACCCGCGTTGTAAAACTGCCTAATCCAAATGAAAAACGAGCTACAACTTTACCCACAGAAAACAACAGAAAAAACCAAGTGAAGTTAAAATCTGATGCATCTGCAATTGCGGCGACGTTTCAAGGCACGGCAACACCAGGTTAATTCAAAAACCCTGATCTAACACTTGATAAACTCAGACTCTACACACTGGTTGAGAAACGATAGACTCTACGTACGAAATTTTGAAAAAGAAATTACTATCCTCCGTAACTTGTTTAAACAAACCAATGAGGAAGTTCAAAAACTTAAATCGAAAATTGAAACAAAAACTAACAACAGCAACGCTCACACAAGCAAGTCCATAAAATTGGTTTGTATTCTCAAACTGAAATTAACGACATTGAACTCCTACTCAAGCAAGTCGTCACCATTGAATTGAAGACTCAAACTTAAACTGGCGACATTGAACTCCTGCATAAGCAAGTTCATAAAATTGCATTGAACGATTGAACGCTAAAACACAAACGAATGGCACTGAACTCTTAAATAGACAATCCGATTATATCACTTATAATTTTTAATTTATCGCAAGAAGAAAGCAAAACTGCTGACTAAACCACAGACAATGCCTACGAATTGTGTTTATAAACTTGAAAATCACAGGAATCTCAATTAACAAAATTTTCTGTCTTGGCTCTCCAAAAATGGACAATAATGTCACTTGTTTTGAAGCTTGCAACAGATTATCGCCAAAATCGCGATTCAGTTCACACGGTCTTCTGGAGAAATCTTGGTCCTATCCCTAATATAACGTTCTCAGGCGAACATGGCAACTCCTCCTTTATTAGATCGGAGAATGTCCAAACCCCTTTCAAGGGACCATGCGATGAACTGTTTCAAACTTCCTTATCCACGAAGAAGACTTAACAGTCTTTTGCAGATACCTATGAATTCTGAACCAAAAAAAGTATTTTATCTCTTCCCACCTGGCCAGCTACTTGTTACGTTAACTCTCCCTCAGCATACGAGAGCTACTGTACAGTTACTAGGAGGAGTGGGAAAATTCCCACGGTATCGTCCAAACAGTGTGCACTCCCCATCTAGCTCCTAGGACCCGCTTCTTCTAGACGAAGCGTGGAAAAGTTCTCACGCTCGCATTCGCAGTACTAGCCTCTGCGCTCCGGGAATAGTTTGCCGCAAACTTGACACGGGAGCCTAGGAGAGAATTCACACAGAGATACGGAGGAGACTCGGAAGTTCCTCACTCTTTAGGGCAACTTTGCAATGCCTATGAGCCGGCTTATGTAACTAGGCTAATAAACACTCGGGCCAAATGCCGACCACCCAACGCCTCCCCAGTGTACGAGAGCTACTGTACAGTTACTAGGAGACGTGGGAAAATTCCCGCGGTATCTTCCCAACACTATGCACTGCCCTTCAAGCTCCTAACGCCCGCGTCTTCTGGACGAAGCGTGGGAAAGTTCTCACGCTTGCATTCGCAGTGCTAGCCTCTGCGCTCCGGGAATGGTTTGCCGCAAACTTGATACGGGAGGCTAGGAGAGAATTCAGGGTTTTGGGGAGCCTCGCATGTTTCACACTAACGTAACTTTTACTCGGTCAATGCAAGGACCTATGTTCATATGCCAATAAACACTCTTGTCAAACCTTGAGCACCAAATCCCTCAATGGCTTTGGAGAAAGCTGGAGATCACTTTATTAGATGTTAATCACATTTTTACTGGGACAATTTTTCTCCTTTACTCAATATCCTAAATTGATTTCTGGGTCCCTGGAGACGATTCTAGAACACGCTCTCTTTCCCGTTATCTTCCCCGATAATTAGTTGATCCTACAACTAGATCACACACTTTTAATTCATGCCTAATGACGTCTTAATAAATCCTAACTCTAAGAACTAAAACTGAAGGAAACTATTGACTTAACTATTATTGGAAAATGAAAGAAGAAGTTGGGAAGGGCACTATGAAAATGGCGGAACGTCTGGACAGTGAAGTCGAAAAATTATTTCACTTGTAATGTCAGACTGGCGAGCTGCACCTTCCCGTGCATTGCTCGCAGATTTCTCTCCCGTTCATTATCTCTTTTTGATCTCAGTTGCCATACCTCAACTTCGTCTTCCTTTCGCCTTCCCGTCTTTGCACCGGCACACTGTACAATCGTCCGCTGGACGTTTCTGACTAGCCGGTTTGAATCCAGCGGCGTGAATCCCTTTAGGAGGGTTTTCCCTTGTACTCAGTCTGTCGGCCAGTGCCTAGATAGCCTGTGTGCCGCACCTTGGAAATCTGGAACTTACAAGCTGCAGCGAATACTGGACAAGATTACAATAATGAGAGCAAAAGCTCAAAAACCGCCTCAACAAAAACAATTGGGATCAGCCCAGCGTATACAAAGTAAGAACAAAGTACGATTAATTTGCTTAAATTAGCATAATAAATACGAATGAAAGAGAAAATAACCTACATACTAAATTTAAAGTCCGAAGGAGCGACCGTGTGGTTGAGTGGGGCTGAGCGAGTCCTCAGAATTTTACCGTGGCGTACTTGTTGTTTGACCCTGTGTGCTGGTATATGCACACTCTGAACGCTGTTTTGGCTGCATTACTTGAGTCGGATAACTCGAGTATATGGAAAATTTGGACGGTTCTGTGAATGGAGAGATTTAAAGGAAGATCTATCCCTCTCAAGGCATAGCTCTGCCTCTGAACATGCTCGTGGGTGATACCTTCTTCCATTATAGTATTGCAGTCAACATAGATAGGAAAGGTTAGAAGTCAGGAGGCTTATCCTGGTAGAATGAGTGGGTCGCGTCTCTCTTGCTATCCGCTAATATCAAATGTCGAATTCCTTGGATAAGTGCCTAAAATATCTGTCAATGATGAAGAGCAAATATAATACCTATCGGCAAAGAGTACGGTAGCAAGTAACTTATATCCAAAATTAATATGTATATACCCTTCGTGATCTTTTTGTTAAAGATGGTCCTGAGCTAAGCCCGATAATTACGATATTTGGAAGAAGATCAGGTGAGTTTACTTGTGGACACCCACAGATTACAATCCAGAAGACACAACTCCTTATTAGTAAGAAGAAACATAGGCATAGATAGATAAATTAAATCAGCTTAGAAACTGATTGGGAAAAGTGAAATTATCGAATACAATCCATACAGTACAGACAAAAGCAATCATACTTTGCCAGCCTACTATCTCCGCCAACACCCCCAGAGCTACCCTATCCAACATCCCCCAAAATAATTCCACCGACTTTTCCCAGACTATCCGAGCAACACCACGTCTAATTACCCCATCATCAATTTATGCATTTACTACAATAAATAATGTATATAATCATGTACATTATCTTTAACTAAATTTGTTATATATCTGCAAAAAATTGGAATCAAACTATCATTCACTTAAATTATTAATAAATAATTTAAGTTCCATGAATGTTAACCCAAAGGGAAATTGTGTTATAATAAAAAAAGTGTAGTGCAGTGTGAAACTTAGTTTATTAACTTTATTATTAATATCCAGAGTGATTTATAGTTACTTGTGTTTTATTCAGATTATTATTGTGCTTCGCTCCCAGCTTTATAGATTTGACTGAGATAAATTGCCAGGAATAGAACTGCAATAATTTATAATACCAGTAGTATTCCAACTTGCAACAACAAACAATGTCACAAAAGTGGTGCAGAGTACTTTGGTCAAATGTTGTAGTAACCTCCACTGCCATACCGCTTAGTATAATTAAATGTAATAAATTTATAATTTACCACATCCGTTTTAGTCAGCATAGTACTTGTGTTGCTCTGTTTGTTGTTTTATTTTGGATTATTAATTATATTTTAAAGTATGTTGAGTTCTTTTCCTTTACAGTACGTATTGCTTCCATAGGCACATACTGGAGAACCACTTGAGCATCCGATGAAGCAATATAAAATTTATGGTCTCTCCGAAGCAAATATCATTTGAAAGCTACAAATAGTGTAATTATTGCACTAAGTTAGTATAAATTATACCAATAAATATCAAAAATAAGTGCCCACTCTTTAAAAGCTGTAAATTATAACACGTTTATAAAAAAGGTTAAACGCTCAAAAAGCTGTGCTTTATATTTAAAAATATTAATAATTTATTTGGGTTTGGAAACTGTAATATCAGTGAAATTGCAAGTGCGCATAATTAACTACAGGAAACAATTATAATAACGAGTTGCGTAAATTGCACATTCGGCTATAGTGCTATTTGTTTTACGAGCAAAGTTCCAACTATGCCAACAACCCCAAGACAGATATATGCATTATGCGAGTCAGTTGAATTTTGTTTGAATGCTGTGAATACAGTAAAGAAGGATATTATTCATATCTGCACAAAACACGATGATAATGTTGAAATCCTAAATCAAACAATCAGACAATCTAGTAACGGAAATATTGAGACAATTTGGTTAGTACTACAGCGTATTAGCAACATTGAAGCTGAGGTTGCAAATCTTAAAACACAAGCACAAAATATGCATCCGCTAACAGCAAAAGTTAAAACAAAATGCCTAAAGTCTAAACCTAAACGAACTACAAACCAACAAAGAATACTATGTAGAACATGCACAAAAAAAGAAACTGCGCCTAAACAAAGCATACGGTTAAAACATTTAAGAAGCCGAATTAGCAATCTAGAAAACACTGTACAGATGAAAAATAAAGGAGTTCTACCACTTAAAACACTTTGAAATAAATTCGTCATATATGGCATAAATGAATCTGAAAAGGAATAGGCGAAAGATATGCAGAAAAACTAAAAGTTTTAGTTTAAGAATTTATGCATAGGACAGAACCAATATGATTGATTGAGAAATCCGTGGAACGTCGTTAGCTATTCCTTTACCCCTATTTATTACCATGAGATCCCTGATCCGACTGATCACTAATTTAGAATTATAGGAATTTAGGAGTCTTCTATGCCAGGAATCCCCAGTCGCAAACGTATGTACGGTCTGTTCAGTTTGGTGAGGACAGGTTTGCCGAAGCTCCCTATCCTCGACGAACAATTTGTCCATTTTCCTCGTAAGAAAATTCCAGGCGTATCTCGATAAGAGATGTAACTTCAGGTCCACCAGGTTCAACACTCCCGAACTGGTAGAACTGCAGTTCGGTATGTGTAGAACCCTATGTACACTAAAGCCACATCAAAGACCAAGGCCTGCGTCCAAAATTGGTGGACAGAGAGACAGGAGAACCTCACTCTCTGGCTTCAAACTCAAGACTCACTAGAAAACTTACTTTCTAAATTGATTTTTATTTTTTGAGTTTTAACTGTCACTAAATATTAATGCAGCAACATCTACTAGCTAAAAATACAACTATCAATTTATTTTACAATCTAGCAAAAGAATGAAAGGAGCGATACATATCATACATAATATATAGTTTAAATGATTACTTGTATGTACAATACATTATGTAGGGAAAAAATTGTCAAAGCTAAAACAAACAAGAAGCATTAAATATAAATATCACATTACGTACTAACAATTTGTATAGAATTACTTCTGCAAAAATATGCTGAATCGTGAAAATATATAGCGAGTGTTTTATTAAATACAATCCTTAAGTGGGACTCAACTATGTAATTAACAACAATTAATATAAGAATCAAAAGAAATGTGAAAATAAATGGACCATGGGATAAGTCCCTCAAGGTCTCTAGTTTTGAAAAGTAAGTAGGCAAATACTTAATTATTATATACGAAGTGACGTGAATCAATAAGATAGAAGCTTAAAACTGTGTAAACAGACAGCAATAATTTTGATTTGAAAACTGAAAGATAATCACACGTCTGACTACCGACAAAACAATAAATCACACTACCTATCAGATTATGTCGAAAATATCTAAACTGTTCATCGCAAAAAGTGAATATTTTTGTTTCTACCTTCTCCTATAATTTAGTGAAAAAGTTAAAAAATGGAGTTACAATCACGGAAAATACATCATTGGAAAGCCCTTGAAAAATAGATCCAGAAAATGAATTGGTTGCCACGAGTATCCAGGCATCTACTAGGTCAAAATCGCGATTTTGTGATTTTTTTGCAAAAAAATTAAAAATAGGGTAATACACACATGTGACACACCATTTGAAAGCCCTTGATGAGCAGAATCCAAAAACTAAAAGATCGCTGCAAGCATCTGGGCATCTTTATTCTTAAAATCGTGATTTTGTGACTTTTTTGCAAAAACTTAAAAATGATTTTTTTTGCAAAAACTTAAAAATGAAGCTATAGGCACATATTATACACCATTGAAAAGCATTTGATGAGTAGATTCCAAAAATCAAAAGGTGATAGCAAGTATATGGGCATCTTCATGGTCAAAATCGCGAATTTGTGGTTTTAGTATGTCTACACGTGTATTCCTTATCGGATGTGGGCGATACTTACTCGAATGTACAAAATTACCCGTAGGCCTACGGTCTGTAAGAGGCCAGTTAGAAGAAGAAAAAAACAAGGGCGCAGCCCTTGTTTTTTACTGTTAATGATATGATGTTAGGACATAAACAAATGAAAAGGAATGTGATTCATGTTTTTGCAGATTTAGATTAATCGAGAAATAAAACAATTAGAATGTATTAAAGTAAAACGAAGGCAGGAACGGCGTCGTTGGCCATTCTATAACCAGCAAAGTGTAGATGTGAACATAAAGCAGGCAGAATGTAGGCACCGGTGCTTTATAGCCGGAGGAACGTTGCCTGCATTGGGCCGGAAGTTCCCCGGTTGCCAAACATGACAGTCGGCCAACAATTTACGCTTTGCCGGCATTGGCCCTTTCATTTTTGGTTTGAAGGGTAGCTTGATTGATACAAGTATCGGCCAAACTAAATACTACTTTTCCCATTCAAAAATTGCACGCATCCGATTACAAGGCTAGACTTCCGCGTCTTTCAGGGAATCAATTGCCATCTATCTCCACAGTAAATGGGTCTTCATCAGTGGTGTCGGTTTAAATGGTCCCTAGGCCTACCTTGCCCTACCGTATTTCGTGTTGCATAGCCCCTAGCCCTAACTAGTGAAACCTCGTTATAAGCACACCTCAAGAGAACTACATATTACTGACCTTATAGCGAGGTGACCTTATAGCCTCTAAGATCACATCGACCTTATATACTGACACTTGTACTAAAGTGCCCGATACATCAAAACATCATAGAAAAGAAAATCATTTTATTTTTTTAGAAGATTTTTAAAATGTAATATTAATATAAATTTTATTGTAAAACTAAAGGCAAAAACATCAAAAATTTTGATAATGAATGTGAAAGAAGCAACCGCACGAGTGCATCCAAAACGACGGCGTGCTGAAATCTTGTTTCATGCATCTAAAAAACGTCCATTGGACGTTCATTGTTGGCCTTGAAGAGGAGGTGAACGTATTCTAAAAAATTGTAGACGTGCTTATAAAAATTGAATTATGCTAGTGTGAGATTGCATTTTAGTTTAAGTATAAATTGAATGTAAGTTATGGGAAGAGCTTGGATTGAGAGCGACGATTGCGCAATGCGAACTAGCATGAAGAAAGGACAGAGACAAAAGACGGGAATTGAGTCTTGAGATTCAGTGAAGCCAGAGAGAGCGAGAAGTGCAGAAGTCTTCGTGAGGGAGTGTAAGAATAGAGTCGTCATCGAGAGAGTCAAGAGCCAGGAGCGAAGGAGAGGACAGAGCTACAGTTGGATAGATTTATTGATAGAGTTACGTGAAGGATTTATTGTTTGGATTAATGGATTGATTGGTGAATTATATAATAAACTGAAAGGATAAAAGTGAATCATATTGTGTGCAGGTACTCTCAGAGATTTGTGTTATTATTTATATAATCATTTTATTATACTTTAATGGATTAATTATAAAGGCAGAGAATAGAAGTTAGACCAACGGTCAACAGCCGTCATGGCTGACCCTCTTACTAGCAGAGCCCAGCGAGTTGCTATATTATTTATTCGTAATGCGATATTCATCTCATTCCCCAAATTTCATTAAAACCTAGATTGAATCATCAATTAGAGACTGAGCTACGAAGAGATAGAATATTCGTCATTAGCTAAAACACGCATCGTCTCATGGTGGAGATCGCCGTGTCTTTCTAAGTTGGTCAAAATGATGTGAAATTGGACAGAAAATATAGTTAGGGACCTAAAAACATTTAAAGTGTCGAAATTGAAATTTTTGAAACCCGAAAACCAAAATTTTGAGTCATAAAAAGTGAAAAAGAACAATAAAATTGTCCGTTGTAAAATCCTCACAACGTCAGCCATTTTGATAAAATCCGCATGCTCCTCCAGACTTATTCAACATGGCAGTAGAACCGGAACCGTCACATGATACCGAAGAGGCAGGTACATACTCCAACGCCACCTTATTACACCATGGCAATATGTAAGTCTATTATATCGAAGTATTCATTATGCGACGGCATGGCATTCTAATTTAAACTAGTTGAAAGTTCATTATACCGAAGTTAAAAAATTTTTTTTTCTCTCCCCATCACCTTTTTAATTAAACTTGTGGGATTAAAATTTTGAATTCGAATTAAAGAATAAATTGTTTAAAATGACGGGATCAATTAAAGATAAAGAGAGAGCGACTAGAAATGTTAAAAATAAGCCAGGCACTTCAACCCTGAAAAATGTAGAAGTTATTAATATTTCGGAGAATGTTACAGTAGAGCAGAATATTCCTACTATTCCACGAAACCCAGACGAGATTCAGGCAGAGCATAATAGATTGGAAAATGAAAGAATCCAGATAGTTAGACAGAAAATGGAAGAGAAAATACAAGAGTATTGATGAAATAGTCAAATTACGTACCTCCGAGAATAAAACCAAAGAGGAAAGTACGGAATTAAAGGAAAGATTACATCAGTTAGAAGAACATTTGAAATATCAAAATCAGCAGGATTATACAGAACAGGATTTAGGAGAGCATGATTATACTCTCAACCGAGATAGACAGTATGAGGATGACTATGATTACAGTGAAAATGAGCAAGAAAAGGAAGACGCTCAACCAACAGATTTTACTCCAGGAAATCGCAGTAAAAGCCGACCTAGGGAATCTAAAGCTCAGTTACGCGCTCAACGAGATGAATTGTTCGCTACAGTTAGTAGATACCATCGTAACAGTAGACAGTTTCAGACAGTTGAGGAAACACCTAATGCTATTCAGGACCTAAAGCAGAAGAAATTGAAATTAGATTATGAAGCCAGTCAATTCAATAAGATGAAGGAAACTATTAATCCATATGTTCCCCAAGTAAATTCTGAAACTTATGTTTCACGTTTAGAAGAGGAAAGATCCGATAAAGAAATCACTTGGAAACATTTTCTATCAAATTTGCGGTATTTTTTCGATGAGTCCAAAGATCAATCAGTTCAGGCTTGGTTTAGAACCAAAGATCAAACTTTTGCTGATCGTAGACAAGATGCTACGACTGACAGACAACGAAAAGATTTATGGATTGATTTTAAGGAACAATTCATTGCTCAATTTGATCCGAAGCATACAGCAGAGAATGCGGAGGACAAATATGAACAATGTTCTTTAGGAAAAAAGACGGCAGAAGAATTTGTTTCACAAATAATTGATATTGTTATGGCAATGGATCCAAAAGCAACTCCATACGAAATTCTAAAGAAAGCTTTTCGTAAATTACCAGTTCAACTCAGACCCGATTTTCCAGATTCGTATTGGCATTCAATTCCTAAATTCAAGAAAAGACTTGAAATTGTTTTAGCTAGAGAGGAAATGTTAAATAGATCAGATAAAGTCAGGGACAAGAAAGATTCTAAAGACAAAGACGTCGAAAAAGACAAGATTATTACAGTTGTTAATAAGAGACCAGCTCAAAGTATAAAAGGTTCAGAGGAAACAGCAGAAGGCGTTAATAGGATGAAATTTGATGGTCAATGTCGATATTGTTTGAAGAATGGTCATATGGAAAGAGAATGTTGGATTAAAAACAAAAGTATGAATATCGGTGGAAATCAAATTCAATATCCGAGAGGTAATGACAGAGGTCGAAATTTACGAGGTTATACTCGAGGCAGAGGAGATTCACGAGGTAATCAGCGAGGTAATTCTCGTGGCATTAATCGTAATTATGGAGGTTATGCTAACTATGGACGAGGTTATCAGAATAATTTTCAGGGACAAGGATATAATAATTATCGTCAAGGAGGTTATAGAGGACAAGATCGAGGACGTGTTAATGTTGACACAGGATTTTTGAATCGACGTATGCTTATGGACCAACCCAGAGGTCAAGCTCAAGTTCAACCAGGTTACGTACAACTTCGCCAAATAGTCGAAAATCCGAATTTAAACTAGGATGTCTTTCTGGACGGGACAGAAAGACTACTAATCCTAATAATCAAACTATTACTACTACAAATCCAATTACACCTACAACTCCAGTTAAGATGCTTCGCCAATCCAATTCAACAGACAACGGTAATGTATTTAATTCTCATAATTTCAAGGAAATTGATATTTCACGATACCAGCCCGTAGGTATTGGTAATTCAAATCCTATACAGTGTTCTTTTGATATGTGGAGATCTCAATTTTTGAATATTACAACTACTCCAAAATCACACAAGAAATCAGCTAATAGTACAAAAACTTCATTAATTTCTAAAAGACAGAAAAAAGTTGAAAGTGACAGTGACTCGATGCCAGATTTATTTAGTGAAGGTGAATCAGACTTAGAACGTGAACATGATAGATTATTACGTAAATCAACAACTTCTTCCGACATTTATATTCAACTTACTTTGTTAAATGGTTATAAAGTTGAAGCAGTTAATGACACAGGAGCTAATATCAGTTGTATTTCACCAGCATGTGCTCACGCTATAACTAAAAATAATCCAAATTCTATTGAAATTAGATACCACACACGCAAGAAATTTTCACAATTTACGGAAGGTCCATCAAATACCTATAGAAGAACAGCTAGAATTCATTATCAAGTAGCAGGTGAAGTTAATTACAGTGATTTTGCAATTATACCAAGAATGTCAACTTTGATGTTAGTTGGTATTCAATTTAACATTCAACATCAAACTGTTATTAATTTCAAAACGAGCAAAATTGAAATTAGACCTAAAAATAGTAATTCAGTGGAAGTTCAAAAATTTAGAAATTCAATTATTAATAATTCTATTAATGTGATCGATAAGGCTTTTATCAAGCAACAAGAGTCAGAAAAGCGGCAAGTTAGACATATGTCTGTATACATTGATGAACCAAAAGAGGTAGTAAAGAAATCTTTCGAATTTGTGTTATTGAAATGTTATGATGCAACTAATAATGATCAAAATGTTTTAGTTGAATTCGATAAATCTAAAGTACCACCAGGAATATCAATGGGAAGCCCAATCGTCAATATGAAAAATGGTGAGGCAGCTATATGGATATTTAATATGTCAGATCGAACAATTCATGTACCAAGAATAAGATACATTGGAAGTTTTGAGAAAATCAATGAAGAAGCGATGCAAGCTGAACAAGAGGATTTAGTTAATGAACAATTAACTACACAACCGGTAACACGAAAACCTTTTACTTTTGATGATATTAAAGCAGGAGAAAACCTAACAACAGGTGAGAAAAACCTATTACTTAAATCAATTAATTCACATCGAGATTCATTTGCAGTTGATGAAGCAGAACTAGGTTTATTAAAATATAGACCAGTCAATATCAATACAGGAAATAATCCACCAGTAATTAGATCACAATATCCTACAGGTCATTTTGAACGACAAGAAATGAAAGATCAAGCAGATAAATTATTAGAATTAGGAATTATTGAACACAGTCAATCACCGTATAATAGTCCAGTATTACTAGTTAAGAAACCAAACGGAAAATATCGATTTTGTTTAGATTTGAGAGAACTTAATAAGCAAGTAATTCAACATACCTATTTCTTACCCAAAATCAATGAATTAGCTATGCATTTACATGGAGCCAAATGGTTCATTTCTTTAGATTGTTTACAGGGATTTTTGCAAAGAGCATTAGACGAATCGTCAAAAGAAAAAACAGCTTTTACTTTACCATCAGGAGGACATTTTCAATATACTAGACTTCCATATAGATTTATCAATAGTCCAGCAGAATTTCAATCAATGGTGGATGTTATGCTAGGAAATCTAAAATACAATTTAGTACTAGTATATATAGACGATCTTTTAATTTTTGCAGATTCTTTTGAGGAACTAATTAGACGTTTTCTTATTATTGTGAAAAGATGCGAAAAATACAATTTGAAGTTCAATATTAACAAATGTAAATTTGCTTTTCAAGAATTAACGTATTTAGGAGATGTATTTACACCAGAAGGTAGACACATAGA
>JAQFZC010006100.1:0-13033 GCA_034695205.1 Dicyrtoma fusca
CATATAGTGCAAATATCATCATCGTTTATCGACTCGGTATCACTGTTCAATCGTTGGCTCCATTCGTTCAAGTGTTCAACAATTCTTTCCAGGAAGTTCACATCATCTTCCATCAAATCATCAGGAATATCTAAAAATAAAAGTATACGACACATAGTTCCTAAAGTAGTTCATAGTATACTATACCACCCCACTACCGTTTTTGAAGGTTTCCCCATTCCGCTACCAGGAGAGCATACTGCTTTTGTCCAAACTATCAATAATGAAATATTAAACAATCTATTATGCAATTACAGTCTCGAAGTGAGAAAGCAGCCGATCCTTCAGTTACAGGTTGTTGGCTCCGACCAAAAAGGAAATCTAACGACCTGATTTGAAAACTTGGTTCGCTTAGAAGTGTTTTCGTGACAGGGACGTCTGCACCTGGAATTTCGGAACGATTTATTTATTTTTACCTTTTTATAAATTACACTACCGATGTTCAGGTGTACGAAGCCTATATCACTTACTATTTATCATTCCAACTTCATCCCGAAGAGCTGCCAGTAGAATTCCAGCTACAGCAGATAAGATCGGGTAATGCGTAACGTTCTCTAATCCAGCAATGTCTAATTCAATGACTTGAGCAAAACTTCCATTACTGGTTCCAATACGATTTAAAATTTGACTTAAAAGCTAAAAAAGAAATCGGAAGATCGCAAATTATTATGCGTTTACCAAGTCAAAAACACTTTAAAAAACTGTATTAAAAATTAATTAAAATATTCCTCTTATTTACCATGCATAATCGTCCAAGCAGTGACTCAGCAGACTCTTTCGAAAAGTCATTAAAAATTGGTGCGGCAATATTAAAAATCATTTCCATAACCCGAAGCAAAGCTTGGGTCAACTCAAAGCATGTGCAACAAATTTTCAGTTGACGTGATTCGATGAAAACTCGTTCTGGTCTCGTGGCTGCATTCTGGATCTACATTTAGCAAGTAAACAAGAACACGAGTTATTACAATGCAATGCCTGCCTTCATTCACGATTGCTAAATAAGACATGTTTACATATTTTTACATCTCACCTCTTGCAAAAGGCCAACAAATTCTGAAAATGCCCAGTTCAACTGGTTAAGGACTGAATGTATGTAAGTCACTGCTAGTTTTTGATTGGCTGTTAATAGGGTTGTTACATGGCTTTGCAAAATAGCCGACGGAGTTGGAGCTAACGAACAAATAGAGTGGTAAGAAAAAAAACGTTTAATGCATATAGAATCAGGCTAATGTTACCAATAACAAGAATTTGCAAACATTTACACGCTACAAATGATATAATTACAAAGAAACTACTTCAACCTAAATTCGGTGAAATGCCAAACTCATCTTGAATAGGTTTAGCTCTATACGACCTTCGACTCTGGGTCGAGTTGGCATACTGAAATCCAAATCCATTTCCTTGCCACATTCGCACAAGCATCCAATTACTTTGAGCCCACGCACGATTTTCATAAGGTCTCAAAATTGCTCGAACCATTATAGACTGCGAGTCACCACTCATTTGTTCTAAAGCAGTGAGCATAATACGATTACAGATAAACATGCTCAGTGCTTGCGTCAGAGTATCCTTCGTTTCAGCAATTACTATTCTAGGATCTGCAAAATGCGTCGCCACAAATTCAGCGACCTCAACAAGGACACTGTCGATACCTAAAACAAATTAGTTCAACACTTCATTACTACTTTTGAACTATGTATTATTATTTAAAACGTTGCTATACAAGAACGCAAGCCAAATGCTATATATGTAACGCTAAAAATGCTTCTAACCAGGCAATGTAGAGTGGGAAACGACAGGATCCATTTGTGTCAGAAGAAGCCATGTAAGATTGACTAGAGCAGAAATATAAAGTTCCGGAACGAAAGTGAATAAGCTTCCTTGACTAGAGGCAGATTTTAAAGTCTTTAAAAGTAACTTCAATAAATTATAGGCAGATCTCTGTCGTTCAGCAGTAAATACGGCTGCTTTCACCCAGGCTAGATGACGCGATTGTTCATCTAATTTCTTCGAGAATATGTCAATGGATGTATGAATCTCAACTTTCTGCTCGTCACTGAACTGGTTCGAGGCTAAATTTTCTTTCGCTCTAGCCAAGGCCTTCGTGTACTCGGTAATCAGTCTTTGCAGTAACACCACCTTTGAAACCAAATAAAACAAAAAAAAATATTATTAACTGGCATACTCATTAATTCAGTGCACTATGATTCTAAATCACAGAGTCAATGGATAGCTTAAGCAAACCTTTTCAACATGCTTCAAAACTCCACAGCTGAAAACAATGACAGCGTCATCAAGAAATTCTCGTAAGCTCGTTGAAACATCCATAGTTCCGGAATCACGCCCAAGTAAAGCAGCAGCAGGATTGTGTGGTAAAATATGTTGACGATGCTCAAAACTACCAAAGCCCATAAATCCCGGGAAAAGCCCCCCGTCCGGATTAAGTACACTTCGAAAATCCGTTAGCATTGGAATTACCATATTATGACCACTCGGACTGCCCGCTATCACTGCAGCACCAGCCGAGTGATGAGGTCGTTCCATTTCTTCCCCGGAACTTGTGACACTAACACTTCGACCGGTAAGTCTCCTTCCTACACCCGCCAGTAATCCACCG
Organism: Dicyrtoma fusca; assembly: GCA_034695205.1. Classification (NCBI taxonomy): domain Eukaryota; kingdom Metazoa; phylum Arthropoda; class Collembola; order Symphypleona; family Dicyrtomidae; genus Dicyrtoma; species Dicyrtoma fusca. The sequence continues at coordinate 2,657 of JAQFZC010006100.1, forward strand.
ACTACACTGCCCGCACTTAAACCTTCCGTCGGTGTTTGCGTTTCCGTTTCTAAAAGAAATCAACATCGGTTTACAACAATTTGATTGCCCATTCGTAAAGCTTGACTTTAAACAGTATATTAATGCAACAGTAAGTCAATAAGTAAATGCAAATACCAACCTGCTTCCACAGTTTGACCAGCAAGTGCTGTTACAGATATGGGGATGACAGGCGTCTGGTGATGAACGGCAGAAGGAGGCCTATGATTCGTTGACCCACCGGTTTGTCCACCACCAATGGATGCGACAACTAGTTGACCTCCTTGCCGCATTTCCGGGAGTGTAACACGAATTAAGGGGGTGGACATGGACGTAATCGGCGTGAAGTCAGAATGAAGAATAGTACGAAATGTAGGGATAGGTGTGTCACCCCCATTTACTCCCGTATTTTCTCGCTGTGAACTTCTTTGGGTGTTATTCACAACATAATCAGGTATATTCAGAGCTCGGGATACTTCAACATGATGAGCTTTGTACAAATAAGTGGACAGTCCACCCACCCGCTCAATGTCAAAGTAATTTATGGTCGTATCGTAAAATATTGACGACGGCAAGCCGGGTAGTTTGAAGTCATCATTAGCTTCTATCTCTTCAGAATACAGGACTGCAATTGTCTTGAGAAAGCGGAAGAATGTACACATAGCTTTGTTCACTGACTGCTGAAGGACGGATCCTGGCTGCTCACAAAACAAAAGCGAGAGAAATTTACATAAATTAAATATAATAATATTATTCAATTCAACTTAAGTTCAGCAACAAAATGACAAAGAAATTATGTTTAAGGCCAATTAAGACTGAAGACAATGAATCTTTAAGTATGGACTTCAATGAATGCCTACGTCTTGTCCCATTTTTAATATATCCATAACTGTATGCACACTACCAACACCACCAACAGTAACTTCCAGAAGGTTCTCAAGTCAAAACCATTAACAACCATTACTTTTTATAGACTTCACCATTAACGGCTGCAACACTACAATAATTACAGTGTTCACCTCCTCAAGTTATACAGTAATAGCTATAAATTATTAAAATGGATGAACTTAATTAGTTGCAGCCTGCAGGAATATTAATCGTTAGAGCTTCCTTACTACTAACTACGTACAGATACTCAATAAAGGCCAATTACCTATACTATCTGAATGCAAATTACTAGAGTCGAGTCTTAGTAGCAGGCAGCATTTGAAAACAGTAGGTATTTAGTAATCATCAGTGCTTCAATGCAAGGCAATGCAAAATACAATAATGGTATCCTTAAAAAGACACTCTTAAGCACCGATCCTAATTATCAAACTTATCATTGGCTATTTTTGCTAAAGTAGCAAGGTTCTAAAGATCGTCACTTGCAAAATAAATATTGTTGAGGCAGTACTGATCACTCTGCGCCTGTAGGATAGTAGTGAGTAGATCGTAACCTTCCTATTTTCGAATTCTCTATTAATTTTCTTAAACTCTGCTTTGTTCTGAAAATGTTTAAAGCAAATAAAATATTACTGCTATTCTTGATAACCTTTAGTCTACTGCTACAGATGCATACTAAAGTAGCTTTGGGGGATAATGGAAGTGACGATGGAAGCGACGATGGAGATAACGACAGTGCTGATAACACTCTTCTGGTAAGGTTTTTAATCCACAAAAACTAAATAAATAGTTCTATTGGTAGGTTTCGTAAAATACTAACGTGCTCCTCTAATACAACAACTAATAACTATCTACTCTCTGTGTGCAGTGTATCCCTTCAGGAAACAGATGTTCAACAGAATCAGGGCTAGCAGGACCAAACTGCTGCACCGGAAACTGTTACGGGGATGCGGATGATGGACAGTCGGGCGAAGGCTATTGTGAATAATAAAAATACTTAATACAAAGTATCAAAGAGAAAGACCAATAATTTCACCCACCCGAATGGTGTCTCTGATGTAAATCCTCATCTTGCGAAGAAAAAGAGCTCTAGATGAGGGACGCTTGTCGGTACCATCGGAATTTATTAATAAAGTTTTCAGTAATTGGATCTGTTCATTTTCTAGCGCTAGAAAAGCAAATTTAATTAAAATTGTCATTTTAAATAAATTGTTAAATTCGAAATCATACTTTGTGTTTTTCTTAAAATTATCATAGGGATCATGCCCTGTAACGATCCCGTGCGCAGATTAAACTGTACTGTAGTACTTCGCTACTGTACTGAATTCACAAGTAAGAAAAATGAAAACACTTACTTTTAATATGCTGCGACATGATAGCAATAGCGTTCTGAAATGCTTGACCAGCAGGCGAATCTTCAGAACTTTTTTCGACGTACCATCCATCAGGCATTAATTCTTTCAATACTTCTTCATCAACCGGACGTATATGAAGGAAATGCATTAGACGGCTGTGGAATAAAATGTTCAATTAGTTGGATTCAGATGTAGTGGTAAATTGTTAATTGAATCCAATTAGCGCTTAAATAATATAGGTAAATAGATTTTGGGCGACAAGAAACAGTTCAACTCACTTTGACTTATCAAAAAATAAATTATGAAGGAAATGCCGCCTCGTTCGACGGTGACCGCAGAGAGCAATTAAACACTTTAGACTAAAATGCTGGAAGGGATAGAACAGAGATAGGGAATTCGATCTAAAATAACTCAGAAGAATCCCACAGAGCCGTTCGAGGTAACTTTTCATTTCACTTTCCTGAAAAATAAAAGAGCCAGAAAATAAAACCTTATTGAAGCATAAAGGCCCGCACGCCTTCTTTGGTAAATTAAACGTAGTATGAAGAATAAAAAATTTAGATCAACACTCCACGGCAACACCATTAAATATTACCTCTAAAAAGGTCCACATCGCATCAAGTAACAGATTAGCTTTGCTAGACGAAATAATCACATTAGTTATGTCCTGCTTCTGACTAATTTTCTCAGGCAATCCTAAAGTGTTTGCAAAAAATGGAAGAAAGGACCGTTCTACCACAAAGGCAGAATGCATATTTGGGCCCAGAAATTCAAATATTCGATTGGAAACTATCAGGAGCGTATTATAGTCATCATTCGATACTTCCCCCGAGCGAGAAAACGTATTATTGGGAAATAATTGAAGAACTTTGTCAAGCCACTGAAGAAGTAAATCAGTCTTAGCATTTTCAACGGAGCGTTGAAGTTGAATTGGTGAGTATCCTGGAACGGCATACTGAAGAGGAGTTGCACCAAAATTCGCAACTATATTTTCATTAAATGCTAAACTTGCAGCAGGGAAATAAGCTATTCCTGGACCTCGATTTATATTTGAGAATGCAACCCCCAAAGATTTCCCATTCCTAAGTAACAATAAAGAAATCATCAAATTATGTCTTGCTAGCTGGTTAAAGAAATAATAACTGCATTTATAACAAACAAAAAGCAAAGAAAGTATTCCCAACCGATAAAATTCAATTTTGCCTTCGTCCAAATCAATGCAGCATCCAATAATATCACCATTCTGCCACGTTTCACCGTATGGAGCAGTTGACTGGTTCCACTTTCGGAGACGATTTCCGTCGTAGGCGTACGAATCTAAAGTGTCTCCTGAATATTACAAAACATATACAAAGAATAAATTATCCAGTCTTCAATAAAAGTACAAAACTAAAGCAGCCTTTAAAAAAAAGCTGGCATTTATTTTAATTATTTACCAACGCCCTTCTCTTGTGAAAATTTCGTAGCTAAAGTTGACCATCCTAGTTGCATTACTCCTTTAGATCCTAGTTGTAGCTCATACTGCCATTTTCCTACATGCCAATTCAAAATTTGTTTTAGATAATGCGATAAAAAGTGAGTTCATTAATGTTTTAACTTCAATTGAAATACTATTGAAAAAAAATAAAAATATTTTCCCCACCTTTGTACACGCAGGTATTAGCACGCACAGACCCGAAATTACACTGTGAGCTCACCCCAAGACGATCATTAGTAATTATAAACGAGCCGATATAAGCTGCAACATCATACTTGACAGTTTTTGGACCAAGCCGTCCCTCCATATGCTCTTGGCCGACTTGCTGATTCAGCTTAGCAATTTGATTCAGTTGATCAAGCATAAGTTCAGCTACACTATCAATTCTAGGGGGAAATAGTCGCAAATACAAACTTAAGTTCAATCATTGTAACGATTAACGCAGGTAAACGATAGACCAACGGATGTACTTATTGTAGCTAATGCTAATTAGATAATTAATGACACTTAGTTTTTAACTTAAAAGTATTAAAATCAATCAAATATAAAAAACAACTGCTCTCACATTTTATCCGGCTCCTTCGTTTTTGCATCCATGGAGATCTCTGGGGGTGAACTAATTTTAGGATTTTTGCTTGGTTTGACTCCATCATGAATATTTGCCGTAGGTGAACTATTAGATCCTCGATAAGCTTTTGCATTCGATGGAGTTTTCGCTGAATGGATTTCGTTGTGTTTTTTAGTTGTCGTTGTAGCACCTAAGCCTGCACTAGTGTGACCGGTACTTTGGTTGGAACTGGAGCTGGAAGTGGATCCAGATTCATGAATAGTGTTTCCCTTGGCTATTAAGGATTGATGAAATTCAGAGCCAAACACTTGAGTCAAAATTCGTGAGGAAAGATGAACAGAATCCATTTGTTACTCACAGACTTAAGATTCTCTGATGGAATCAAAACGTAGCAAGGATACTGGCAGTCCGACTTGAATTATCTGAAAATAAGACGATTTCAGTAGTTTGTTAATACACTTTCTTAGTCATCATGTGATTGTGATTGTGAACAAAAAGGTGTTGAAAAACAAATGATATTAAATAAACAATACGTAACGAAAACGTAACTAATTGTAAGTAAATTTACTTAGTTACATATTATTGTATGTGTACTTACGTACGCACACAAGCGCACGTACTCTCGTCAAATAAGAAATTATTACTTCACGGTGTGTCACAGGTGACAGTCGCACTTATTTGCTCTCAAGACTTTTGAGATTCCTGAGAAGATTTTAACTTTATTTTAGTTTTTATCTTAAAACAGAAAGAAAACTGAAGGGTCTAAGAGCACTTTTCTAGTAAATACAAAAACGTAAAGCGGGTAAGAGAATGAGGAGCATTAGTAGAAAAGAGCCTTCTTCTCGTGCTGGTTCCAATGATGGTCATAGCAATCGCAGCCGAGAAGGTTCAAGATGCAGATCGCAATTGATCGCATTTATTAAAGAAAAAGGCTCTCTACTAATACTTTTTCTTTCATGCCCGTGAATTGTGGGGGAATTAAGTTTTTTAAAAGCCGAATCGGAATTCGCGTTTTGTTAGTCTGGTAATTGTACTCGCATTCGCAATATCGCGACTCGCGACTGATTTCATTGACAGTCATTTCTACTAGCCACAGGGATGTTAAAAAATAACAAAAACAAAAAATTCCGATTAATAAAATTTAAATTTAATTTTTGTAATATGGGATTCGGAATTTCGGGAGACCTCCGGTTCCAAGTTCCAGTTTAAACAGTGTGTATATCATACTCTCAGGTTGTAGTTGTAGCTTGTACGTAAACATATTATACGAACGAAACAGGGTACTTACGTTTCAGTACGACAAGATACGCTTACGAATTTTACGAAAACGACAGAAAGCGTAGACTGTAGACAGTGAAGTTGAAGTAGTAAAGTAGAAGTAGAATAGTTTTTGACTTCTGATTAAAAAACAGAAAAAGATAAAGAAACTAAGAAAAGGCGAGCAAGCCAGTGAAAGAAAAATAAATTATAATAAAAACACGTTCATGTTATCGCCGGATGGTGGACACTTGGAAACTGACTACTGACTGATGACTGATTGACGGAATGTCACTGACTGATTAAAAAAACAAAATCATTACAAAATAAATTATTTTTTCTGTACACACCACTACCAACTATCGCAACAGGAAGTGGTGTGATACACGCTAGGTTACGTTTTTAAATTATTTCAAGTTTCCAGTCAGTCTGTTTATCTTCAATCAAAACTTCCTATCAAAATAAATTCATGCAACAAAACAGCAAAAAGATTATTCCATTCTTGACATTAAAATTTTAAAAAATAATTTATTTTCTCTAACAATGCTGCAGTATTACTATTATTATTTTGTCCGCATTATTCATTCATGAAATAATTAATTGCAGATTGGTTTATTATAATAACCCCAAACCGAAGTTGTAACTTCAGTTGCTTGTTGGTTGCCTTTAGCAGTTTAAAATTAAAAATTATATAACAACTAGACTAGCCGTGCCGTAACTTCAACTTTCAACGTTCAACCAAATCAACTCTACAGCTACTGTACCTCAGCTTTAACTACCAAGTTAGTAGCTTTAAAAAATCACATTGTTTCAATCAACGTGGCATACCATTTAAGACTAGTTACTTACCATAATAAAAACGATTAAACTTCTTCAATTAGGTACACAATGGTTAGAGCAACATCCATGTATGTAAGTTAGATGTACGACGGGCTGATGGGCCTGGCTATTGTTACTGCCATTTAGCACACGGTTGACGGTAAAACTTTTAAACTCATGATGTAATGACCGACTAGAATTTAAGCCACACGAACGACTGACTTTTATAATTTTGCAAACCACAATAAATTTAAAATTCGTTGTAATAATTTACGACTGTATTTTTGGTGGAATTTATGTTTGACGCAGGCAGGCACTCGTTAGTGGGTTAGTGCATAAGTCGCAAAAATGCAACCAAATGCGTGCACTGAACTAAACTGCAAAATTTGCAAATGAATGAAACTGGAACTGGAAACAGAAACACCTCGTCATTCGTCACGATTCAGAATAAATTGTTTCCTTCCAAATGTTAATGTTGAATCTTATGTTGCACTTTTGATTTTGATCGAGAATCCAGAGCGACTGTATTTGCCCTAAAATGAAACTATGAAACTACCGTAAATTGTACTTACATAAATACGGTACGATTTACAGTTACAGGCCTAATCGTCGACTGGCTGGAATGAAATGTGCCATGTTTAATGTTTGATTGCTTAATCGTCCTCAGATTACTTCCTAATCTTAATTAAATAATCCAATTAAGTGTGCACTGTAATAATAATAATACGCTTGTAAATAATTTTGCGTTTACTTTCTATTTCCTAGATTTCATTTTGGCGCATTTCGAGCAAGGAAATACGCATGAACCGTGTTTTACATCTTCAAGGCAAAAAAGAAAAAGCTGATTTTTACTTTTTTACAGATTTTTTTTTCCTTGGAATTAAACAGTCCTTCGGTTCACTAACAAAACAGGATTCGTTCGCTTAAATTGTCTTTCAACAGATTACAAGATTTTTGCTCTCTCTACAGATTGAAAGATTGAATCACAATCGAAAGTCAATACATTGAAGATAGTATTATTTACTATTATTTATTACTATCCTGACCTTGACCTTGTTTTGACCGGAAGTCTGACGTTTTGCCTATTTTAATGCCGTTTAGCCCGGTGTATACGCAGTTTCTTTAACGCCAGCCAATTACATAGTTTTGTTTTGTTTATTCATCCAAGTTGAAGAGGATAGCTTATTTCTCTTTACCCCTATTGAGGGTATTTTGCCCGTCATTCAAAAAATGTAGAGATATCCAAACTTCAGTTTTTGCCTAAAACTCCTAAGTAATTTTATACGAAACACGATCAGCTACACAACTACACTAAACAAAAATTACTGGAGTAAGTGCAGTATATTATATCGTTGTTACAAAGAATTGAATTTATTGAATCTGATAGTGGTAATTGCACCACTTATGTAGTTTTGTTGACGCATAATATACATAATTAGGTACCAATAGCACGTCATCCAAAAAATAACCAAAACAGGATAGTTTTAAATTTTATTGCTTCATTCGGAATTCCTGGAAAAACGGATTGAGTTTTTTGAAACACGCTGTAAAAAGTCTACGCAGACACAAGCACCTTCATGGATAGTACATAGAAGGTATTATTGTAAAGTGTGTAAATAATTTTCGATGCTATATGTTGGGAGAAAATGGAATTACTTATATGGCTTTCCAAATTCCGTTATTTGCGGAACCTTTTTGTTATGTTGTAAAGCAGTATATCTACTTTAGATAGTTACATATATAGAGAGTAAAAATATGTAGGGACCTACTAATGTAATGACGTTCAACCCTAACCCTTACCCTACGGTACTATTTTATTATTTGTCCAATCCACCAAAATATTTATCATAACTCAGGAGAGGATCATCCAATCCTCCCATTTCCTCATTAACCAACTTCCTCTAAAAAATTCCTATCGTTTAGCTGTTACATGTTCTTTCTTAAACTTTAGTTTATTTACTTTTCTACCAGGGCCGGGACCGGGGCTCGTTTAAGGAGTTTTTGGACCCTAGTGAAGGTGTTTGCATAGGTATCTACATAAGTGTAGTTGGTGCGTCTTAGCTGGTGCTGCGCTGGTGTGTCAAACGAACCCTTTTTCTGTCAATTGACAATGTACATTATGTACATGAGTCCCAATATCTCTTCATTTTATGATTTTATTATTGACAATCTTCTCCTCCCCTTTCCACCTGAGCATCATGTCATTCCGTCACTCCACTTCACACTGCACATCCAAGTTTTTTAAGCTGATTGTAAACTTGAGCTTGCCTTCATAATATTTTTTTAGAGTTGAAATATTTAAACCACCACTACAGTCCCAGTCTCAATCTCAATTATTCACATCTTACATGCTTATGAGGAAATTTTTCAACGGAACTGTGATTTTATTGTGACGAAACTGTTAAAATGTTTATATTTCTGTAAATAGCACAAGCATTTGTCCTATTGTATTTTCATTCCTTAGGATGTATCCCATACCAAAAGATGGACTAAAAATACCAAAAACAATCAGAATTTTATCGTGATTTTGAATGTGAGACCAGACTACAACGATACAATGACACAAGGATGTATAGTAATTCTTTGTACAGCATAACTACGTCTCTAACTTTACATAAAATCCTCATCTCAAATACTATAGTATCGTACAATAAATGGACACGCTACTTCAGTTCATTTAATAAAAAGTTCAGGAAAAAAAATCTGAACTTGAAGACATTACGTTTTTTCATAATCAACAAGTGCATCTTGTTCGTAGTTCGTCACAATGATAATATTCTATCAGTGTTATGCATAATTGCTTAAATATTGACAATATTATATACGTATGTGTTTATTAGCGGTTGCAGCAATGCTTTGGTATAATGACAAAACAAATTGCAGTAGCATCCCAATCCCAATGCCGTACTGTATAAGGAAATGAGCATATGTAAGTACAGACGATTCTAGGAAAAAATGTTCCCGGAAAAAATGTTCCCAAAAAAGACGGACGATGAAAAAATGTTCCCAAGTTCCAAGTAGGAAAAAATGTTCCCCAGTACGAATACAAATATATGTCGGGTAATGTCATCCAATTTGCGTAGTACTGACCTATGACCGTACTACTATTACTTTACAATTGAGCATAGGCAGCTTTGAATTTAATTGTGAAAGGAAGTCAGCCTTCCCCATGGGGAATGTGGTGAGAAGGTATGCGAGACGGTCTTGGTTAATTCGAGGGACATTACACCATTAAATAATTACAATAAAAGCACATTTTTATGTTTTCCGTACACATGTCTGTTTTCGTACTCGGGAACATTTTTTCCTACTTGGGGCTTGAGAACATTTTTTCATCGTTCGGTTTTTTTGGAAACATTTTTTCCGGGAACATTATTTCCTAGAATTATATAGACACATAAGTATATATACATAGGTTGGTGCACGTGAGTGATGCTTAGAGTTTGGATTTTGATTTTGGCTACCATCAGTGTCATTATAATGCTATATATTAGGTTTGTAATCATGTATACACGGTAAATGCATTTAACTGCACTCACCTAAAAGCTACAAATGCTAACTGATTCATGATTAGGACCAACCACAACCTATCAACATCCACCAGGCACTCTGACCACGAACGAACGACAAGAAGTATGGTCTGTATATATGTCTAGGCTGACCTGGACTCTACTTCACTCACTGACATAATAGGATGCTTGGAAATAAAAAAACCGTCATGGACTTTGTGATTGTGATGGAGATATAGACTTTACATAAAAATCGAAGCCTTTCAATTCAAATTTCCTTACACTTACACGCAACCAAACTTTAAGCCTAACAACCCTGTCTGAAAATATGTCTATTTATCAACCCTATTGACTTGACTGACTGACTGATCAACCGGTTCATTCGTCATCCCTCAATCGATACTATTATATTTCCCTACTTATCCAGAGAGTGTCCAACTTGAAAACTTGAGTTTCATGTTACTTACTCCAACTAGTAACACGCAAGCA
>JAQFZC010006101.1:0-13033 GCA_034695205.1 Dicyrtoma fusca
AGTTTAATTTCATTTCTCAGTAACAAAGTTTATTATTACATGTAGGCTGTAATAAGGCCAAGATATTGTAGACAATTACTACGGAGTAAGTACCAAGTAAGTTTATTTAATTGTAGATAACTTAACTATGTATTTTAATATGAAAAATGACGATAAACTTGACTATTTCTCCCCGCGCAGACTATTTCGGAATCCTTCATATTTGCCTGGACCGGAAACTGGAACCTTTTATCTGTAGATTTGGATTGAATTGAAGATTGAAGTACATAGTAGTAACGACAAAACAATTACAACAACAACAAAAAAAACATTTAAGACAAAAAATCATTACCTACATTAATATACCTAATTACAGTACTTATTATTATCCATACAATACATAAATTGCAAACACTATTAAGTATTAATTACAATTATTACATACTATTACTTAACATGTTTATAATTAGTGAACTATCAGTATGGAAAATCTGACATCTTACACGCGTACCAGTAATTCATTTCGAGCTTACAAGTTACTACAGATATAAACTTTGATATTTTTAAATAAATGTTTAAATATATTTTAACTAGGTACAATGATAGTAGTTAGTTGTAACAACATCCATTTTACTCGGGCACAATTAATTGATTAATTAATTAAATACAATGTGAGCGGACAGGTGAGTGCTCTCAGCCCGTTTTGGAATGGGAGGGGGCGGCTTTTTATTTCGAACTTGAACAGCACTGTACTCATACTGACCCATCATCATATTATTCGCTTGGCTGCTCTTTCGCCCTTGGAAGTTCTCGTAGATGACGACCCCGCCGTTCCCACTCATCTGACTTTGACTTGACGGGGGTGGAGGAGGGAGCATGTCGCTCTGGTTTCGGTGTTGTTGCATAATGTGGGTGTGTCCATAAATGACGTGACCTTGCCCGTAACCTTGACTATGACCGTGACCCTGCATACCCCCCAGGGCAGAGTCCATGTCCGCTGGGGAGGGTGGCGGCGGGAGGTTCGTCATGCTGAGTATGGACTCCGTTCGAATGGGCTTCATGGGCGGGATGGGCTTGGAGTGTTGCGTGGGGGAAGTTGGGTACTGGATTTGCATTTGAAGTTGCTGGGGGGAGGGTGGCGGAGGGAATTGGGACTGCTGTTGTATTTGCTGTTGTAATTGCTGTTGTTTCTGCTGCAACTGTTGTTGAGCCACGATGTTGGCGGCTGCCCCCACGATCTGTTGCATCTGAAGGGGCGGGAGCTCGTCCGCACTGTTGCCGTAGTGTTGACTCACCCAAGCTCGCACGTTATTTAAACTATTCTCCGTAATTTGCTCACCGGTGCCGGAGGGAGTTCCGGTAGCGCTCCCTGCATTAGTTTGACTGGTACGGACTGAGCTGGGCGTCCCAGGGTTTGTAGTACCATTGACTTCTCCAACTTCCGCTTCACCCCCCTCCCCAATCTCGGGCATTCTAAATCCAAGTATTTCCTGAGGGTTGGTATTGCGGTCCGACCCGCACTTCTGGGCCACTTGCCATTTTTTCTGCATTACTCGCTGAAGGTCCGATAAGAAGTCCTGCGGGGGGTCTTCTAGTTTTTTGGCAGAATTCCCCACCGAGTTTGGGTCATTTGACAGTGAATTGGACCTATTTAGCGAGGGTGGGGGTAGACTAGAGAATTTCCCTTGATTATAGTGTGTATTAGTAGGCTGATTATGATTATGAATTTGATTTTGAGTTTGATTGCTAAGTACAGTATTATTGTCACTATTACTAGTACTGGTAGTGGAGTTGAGTGTATTTTTTCGGCTTTGCAGTCTTTGCGTGAGTTCAGAGGCAAATGTGACTCCTTTCTTTCCCCCTTTGGGCTCTCGACCCCCTGCGTTCCCAGGGAGGGTGGCTGAGTTGCTTGACCTTGGATTGTAAGGCGTTGGACTGTTGGTTGATTGCTTGGGGGCGGGCGGGGGTGGTGGGGGCATGTTATTTGTTGGTTGGACTGGAGGAGGCGGGGGCGGCGGGGGCCCACCAAAGTCGTTAAATGAATTATTTAAATTATTATTGTTATTTGACAGGATCTCCATGTGATTCTGACTAATGTGACTGTCCACACTGTCCCCACCAAGTAGAAGTTCGGGCGGGGGTGGCGGGAGGTCCTCGAAGTCTATATTTTCAATCTCCTCTACGAGGGGGGAGGGGTTCGTGGGGGTGGGTTTCCTCATTGGGGGCGTCGATAAAGGCGGTTTACCCTGAAATTGTGGTCTATTGTTATTGTTGGTGTTGTTGTTGTTATGGATGACACTTTGAACTGACTGAGGACCCACACCGGAGCCGGCAGTCTGAGCTTGCAATTGACTTGATTGAATCCCATTGAGCATGCCTGGCTGGGAATTGATGGAGGAGAGGGAGGAGTTGGAGGAGGCGGTGCTATTTCCGCTTCCACTGGAACTGCGACGGCGCTGGAGAGTGTGCGTGAGGGCTCCGGAGTTGACGTCGTTGGAGGAGACGACGTTGATGAAGTCACCCACGATGGAGCGCGTCTTGATTGTCAGGGGGATTTTGGGCTGGAGGACGGTGGAGGGCTTCCGCTTGATCGTCCCCCCCACGGGACAGTCACTCTCGAAGCCAACGGCTTCTTCGCGGGTAAATGTGCTGGGGGTGGAGGACTGGACAAGATTAATCTGAAAAACAAAAGCCAAATAATTAATACTAGGTAATGGATAAGAAATGCTCTTTAAAATGTCGATCTTCTTAACCTGAAATAAAGAGCTTTTATCGCATTGTTTATTAGTAGTGTAAATACCGTATTTAAGGGCTTACATTCCAATAGTAATTACTATTTTTAAAAGCGTAATTGCTAGCTCTATTAATTTTTTGAAAATGTAAACATCAATTTTACGTGTTTTTGAAAAGTTCTCTGTTAAAATGATACTTACATTTTTTAAAAACAAATCGATAAAATTTTAAATGTTAAGACTTATGTCAAAATCAAACTAACATTACGGGGACGCTAAACTTGCGTCACATTGCTTTTAAGCAAGGACTGGACTTGGCACACATTGCTCCTTCACCCACGATATGCACATACGGGGAGTAACAAATTATTCCAGAAATGTTTGTACAATACGTGTTTAAATAGGTAAATCCTATGACTTACATGTTGCCCCATGGAATTCTCTAGTCTCATATTATTATTTGCCAGTGCCGTACTCCGAATATGCTGATTGCTTGGAGCATAAATATTTTCTCCATTCTGAGGCTGCAACGACATTATTTTGATACATGACTCCGAGTCCTTGGTGTTGATTTGGATGGGCATGGAGGCAAGGGAAACGGAGCGTCCGAATCGATCCAAATCTTCGTGAGCAATATCTTCCAGAAGACTCCGATAATTATCCCAAATCTGACGCTTGTTCTGTCAAGTCAATTTGTTTCATTTTCATTATTAAATAAACGGTGTACAAAATTAAAATATAATAAAAATTATAATTTTATAATTTTAATTAAAATGCTTGGGTGTACCTTCGCAATACGAAGTCCGACCATCCACAATTTAAGAGTCTCACTGTCCTCCGCACACAAGTACTTCATGTGGCGATGGGACTTGACTTGCAGACGCGCTGGCTTGAGAACAAAGCCAAATTCTGTCGGAGACTTAAACTTCTTTTTCCAGCCAATCCCTTGGTAAGCCTGAACAAAACGAAATAAATTACAAATGAATCATCCATTCAAAAGTTTTACTTTTCATACGTAATTTGTAATATTAATACACTTCAAATTAACTAAATGCTGATTTGCCCTCAGCAATAAAATTAATTTCATTGCGCACCACTGCTGTAGTATGGAACTATTTTTGTACAGCAGCACCAGCATTTTATCAATTTTAATTTCAATGTCAAGGCCAAAAATAAGCTCAGCTATAATAATTATACCAGTTTGATATGTACGCTACTATCAAACAGAGTACGAAAGTAAATTCCAGATATATTGCATGGCAGGGAATGCAACCCATGGGAATGCAGGATGCACGAGGGAATGCAATTTTCAATAGAAAATAGTTCGTCTAGCTGCTTTTGCCTTAAGCCATGAAAAGAAAAAGGAATATCAAAGGGAAAGGGCAGACAATGCAGTAAAAAGGCTAAACCGAAATCCTATTTCCTGGTTCGGCTGTCTACTTACCTGCAAGGCTTAGCAAAAGCGGAGAAAGAAAAGGAAAACTTGAAGAAATGAAAAAATGAAAACAGAATGAAAACAAGGAAATTCAATTCAACTCACTCACAGAGAATTAGAAACCTGTGTAGCCTGCGTAATTTAATCTTGTCCTAGAAAATTGCAGTGTAAGTAAGTTTCCGCTTTGGGAAAGTTGTGTAATTGTGTATGTTCTCATTGAATACAAACACGTATCCTGGTTTAAGACGCAAAACGACGTATTCCATACAACAAAAACGAGTAAAATACACGGATGCGGATGCTTTGAACTTTTTTAGAACTATGACTTTGCGTTGAAATTGTTTCCCACTACGTTTATAAAATACTATGGATAAGCGTAATTTTGCATCTTAACTCTCGTTGTGTGTCTAAATACGGGATTAAATCCGGCGAAAAAAGTTTGTGGAGCTCACCTGTTGGTTGGGATCGAGCGTAGCAAGACAGACGAGGTCTTTGGAGGAATTAGCGTGAAGTCTGCCCTTCGGGTAGTAGTAGATCCCCGATGCTCGGAGAACGAAAATGAATTTCTTCCACGCTTTCTTCCCCTCCGCCTTGAGATACAAAGTGCTCTCCACGTCCGGCACTCCGACGCCCTGATTGAAGAACTCATCGATGAGACTGTTCTTCGTGTGCTCGTCCATGCTGGGAGCTCCGTGACTCAGCCGGCTCTCCAGAAAGTATCGCTGCGGATTCACAAACATGTCGTACTTC
Organism: Dicyrtoma fusca; assembly: GCA_034695205.1. Lineage (NCBI taxonomy): Eukaryota > Metazoa > Arthropoda > Collembola > Symphypleona > Dicyrtomidae > Dicyrtoma > Dicyrtoma fusca. Next base: position 4,897 of record JAQFZC010006101.1, read on the forward strand.
TCATCCCGCTCCACAAAGTAAATCTTATTCTTCGAGTCTCTCGTCCACATCAGAAGATTCTCCACCATGTTCTCGTGATCCTCGTAAATCCTCTCTGGACATGACAAGAAAAAAAATGGAGCATGAAAAAATATTACATCCAAATCAATTTTATCTGATACTCGACTACTCTTCAAGATAGAGAGCTCATTTTAAGATGCTTTGCTAAATACATACCTAAATCACATTTCCATCTACCAACAGATATTTTGATACACCATCTTAAAATAGCCTCCGCCTACAACACTACTGGTCTACTATACGCAATACTAACAATCTAAAAGGACTATATCCTGATCGTGGGTGACGAAGCACTGTGGGTTAAGCCCAGTCTTAAAGCAATCTGACAGTCCAGCATCCATTTAATGCTACTTTGCAGGAAGTCCCAACAATCAACGTTTTACCTTTATTCACAAAAAGCGTTAGTACCGGTTGAAAACACTTTTACAAAAATGCAAATGCCGGTTACTTCCTTTTGAAAATGTGAAAATGGTGCTTTTACTATTTAAAAATAAATAAATGCCAATTTGTACCACTTTGGCAAAGTTTCTAACGGTTTAAATAGCACTTTGAAAGAAAGGTAAGACGATGATTATTAGACTTGCTTCACAATGCTTTCAAGCGGGGAATCGGAATTGACCACAAAAAGCTTTTGCACCCACGACATGTGAGCCCATATATTTATACATTTTTGTATTGGGTACAACAAATTCATTTGCAATTCATCCCTAAACAGTTCCTGGAAGTAAGGAGCAGACGCACACTCAGCACTACACTTGACTGTCGTCACTCAGCACTTTTCCATTCCGGTTTGTTCATATTTGTTATACTAAAGTTGAAAGTTGTGAAAACTGAACATGTGAACGCTTTCATTTCATTTCCAGAAAAAACTTTTAGCTTTACTTCAAAGGTTAAAACCCAACAGAAAGTGAAAGGAACGGTTGACTTGAATTTTGAAGAATTTGAGGTGCGATGTGAGTGACTGAGTGCGTGTATATCTGTCCTGTCTCCACGGCATTGCCTGCTCGGTAAAAACTTTAGTTGCGTTGACGTTGAGAAATGATTTGACTGAGTTGTTGGAAAGCAAGTAATATTTTGAAATGTGAAGTAAGTAATGGAGTGGTCGTACCCATGTGAAGATGCGGTATGTGCTCCACGAGTGCCCATTTATGGGACAATGGAACATGATTTTTATCTGCGAGCAGAGCTAGCACTCGGCCACAGGACATGGACTCCTCCACCATGAGTGCCTTGCTGCTTCCATCCGGAGAAAAAGCTTTCACATAAAGTCTCGTTACACTCGCTGCCCGCATCTTCGCCAGAGCTTCCTTGATCTTCTCCGCCTTCTCATCCTGGAACAAGAAATACAAGAGTTTTATTTTAGCATTTTCTACCACAACACGTACTTACAGTGCAATACACGACAGTCAATGGCGATTCCAGAAATTTACATTTACAACCAAAAATTGCGTTTAGTATTATGTAGAAGTGACTTTTAAAACTTGATAGTTTCAAAATACATTTCTGAAATTTTGGAGGTTTTTCTCAAAAGTGCCTTTAAAACCCCAAAATTATAAAAGTAAGTTTTCAAAATTACGGATTTTTTCTGAAAACATTTTTTTAAACCGACGATTTTAAAAAAACCAGTTTTGCCAAATTACTAGGTTTTTTTAATAGTGTATGTTTAAACCCCAGATTTTAATAATGCAATTTCCAAACTATCCTGCAGCTTTTTAAAAAACGTGCTTCACACATGGCAAAGTTGAAAAACACAGTTTTGCCAAAACTATGTACATTTCTGGATTCGTCACTGATGATAATACTCGGACAACGAAACGTGGACACTACCAGCAACCGCTGAAAAGGCTACAGCACAATTGACGGTAGTTGTGCAAAGTGTACACGTTCTTACGCAGGCACTGTATGACCGCAGCTTATTACAGAACGGAAACAGATTAGACACAAATGTTTGAATCCATACAAGATCAAAATGGAGTGGGCGACTTAAAGCAAGGCAAAAGCCCGGGTGTTAAGACAGGTGGGTTATAACACACAATTATTATTATGTAGGTGAACTAAATACACAATTTTATCAGTTCACTGAATTTCATGCTGAGAAGTCAAGCCGGTTGACCCAGAACAGAACACAAAAACAACACGCGGACGGTAACTTGACATTAGTTACGTGCTAACATAAAGCTTACAGAGCAGTTAATAAGCTTCAAACACGCAATAACGCAACCACAATCGCTGAAGCCATACGACTACAATGCCAGTCAAATTAGGCACAATTCCCAATGTACTACTTAAGCTACTAAGCTACCAAAAAAATTTAACGAGAAGCCCAGGTACCTACACTACACATTACATTAAAATGTATTTAAAAGCAGGCAGCCAGTTCCTCGTGAATGAGTTTATAACTCTAATACAAAGGGGCCATATTTCACTTTTCTTCTGTTTCGTTAAATAAATTAAATAAAAATAAGAACAAATTATACAAAACGTTACAACTTGGCAAACAAAGCAAAACACTGAAAAGCTCTCACAGCACAAAAATAAATATGCAAATACGTGCTGATAAAAATAACAATGTTTAATGTTATGAATAAATAAAAAGAATGAAAAATAACGAAAAGAAATAATAACCAAAACTTACAGAAATACCATTCTGACTTTGAACACACTCTAATTTGGCAGACACGAGGGCTGCTAACTACACGTGAAAAAACCAACCATAAATATAGAAAACATGTGAGAATACTATACAATGATTATAAATAGGTAATTAAATAAATAAATAATCACCACCACCCAACCTTACAGCTTAGAATAAAATATACCTCAACCAATTAATTAGAAATATAAGGATCACAAAATAGATAAAGTAACACATAAACCAAAACGAATCCATCAAACTAAAGTAAGAGCAACCCAAAAATTAGATTAAAATTAATTCAACGAATTAGTCATAAGTAAACCCTGGATTTTTATACAAATACAAAATAAAAGTAAAATGAACGAAAAACCCAAAATCCACAAAATTCTTGTCAATAAATCAAATTCTAACTACATAATAACATTAAAATAAAATAAAAATGGTACAAATCGAATTCTTTTTCTCGTAGAAAATACATAATACGCTGTCGCTAGATTAAGATATTATGCATGTATAATTATATGTTGTTTTTATTATAAAATAAATAAAATGTACCTCATTAGCATGAAGAACAGTGGAGGGTGGGATATTATTTTTGATGGCACAGCTGGTGGTGCTACTCCCACTACTTGATCCACTGGCCGATAAAGAGCTTCCACTCGAGAGCAATGATGCATTATCTGAAAAGCCTGAGTCATTGTCTGGGCTCTCCGTCCTCACTCCTGCCAAACCAACACACAATAAATACATCATTAGCATTGCATACATCCATACTATTACAGCATCTCATCCAAGAATCGAAAACACAACAAAGATGACGATGACAATAACAACAGCAACAGTTCCTACTACCTTACATAATAATATGTAACAAATTAAGCCCCTACCCGTCAAACGCTAGTTTTTTTTATGCACCTACAGGCAGTATTCGATCACAATTTGTACTACACAAATTATTTATTTAAGTTTGAAGACTCAGCAGGATCATAAATCAAAATCCGAACTCACTGCTTCAATTTTTCAAAACTGTTACTACCAAAACCAAATCCTAATGCCATTCTCCCTTTAGGAACCTGTCAATTACTACGAGTATGTTAGAGAAAAACTTGTTGGAGATGCAAATCGTCTGTTAAGAAGCAAAGTGAGGTATTCTGAACGAGTGGATATTCGACATGTATCGTTTTGCTTCTAAGGTTGTTTTTAAACTACACCTACTATTCAAAAACATCTCTCTAAAGTTTTTCCTTTTTAAAACACCTTCGTCAATATTTTGTATTAAAAAGCGCCACTTAAAGGTTATGTTTTAGGAAGGGTGTACATACATTATTTTGTCTTTTTTGAAGGTATGTCTGAAAAAAATAATATTTGAAAGGCCTCGTGTAGTAACAGTGACATAGTAACAATAGACAATTTATCAAACCAGTGCATTGAGTAAAAATGTCATTGTCAGACAAGACGATTAGTTGGGTCCTTTCTCATCCTTTTGCTTTTATCAACCTTATCAACAAGTCAACGAGTTTAATGTCATCTTATTTCGATAACTTTTTAAAGTACGGTCTCATATTTCTTTTTGAATTCTTCATGCCACATCTGTGCTATCGGTTTCTGTTGAAGCAGAAACAAGAGGGTTCCATACTCCTGTAGTCTATAGTTAAAAGCTATCATTGTAATGGTTTCCTTAACGATGGAAATGCCTTTCGAAAATGATACAAGAGCTCTTTAGCCGTCCCTGAGATAATTATAAATAATTATTCTGGGATAGCACAAGCCACAAGCTACGAAAGAGTAACGAACAGATCCGCCAAAGAGCAACTATAAAGGCACCGCATTCCATTACGATTGCCCCATAGCCTGTGACCCACAATAAAAATAATCATCACTCGAACACTGAACATGAAATCACATTTCCAATTTGTATCCAAAAACAGTGAAGAACTTAAAATTTAAATTTAAATCAAAAGGACTACTAACATGCTAACATACTAAATAAGGTTCGTGTGCGCATAAGTATTGCTAAACGAATTAGGGAATTGGACTTGGACTTGACCTCAACCAATATAATCTTTGACAAGTTCTTCTGCCCTTCAGCTCTGCAGTGCACTCATTAATGAAATGAAATGAAACAATCTTCTAGAGATATCTGAATCCATTTATCTTCCACAATTTATGATCTCATGAATCTTTTCATCATGGAGTGACTCAGTCAGAGAGTCGGTCGGTTGGTCCTACCCTAAGATAACATAACCATCAACATAATTTTATTTAACATGCTGCACTGCATTTTCATTTCCACTTACTGACAGACAGACCGACACAAAATGGCTATAAAATAAATTCAACTGCCTAAGATCCTCTGATTGCCCAATGCAGCGCCAACTGCTTAAAGCTCAACGCACTTTGATTCACTGCGATTTCTAGATTACTCATGGTCATGGTCAACTCAAATCAACGTCAAGTCAATGAGGCAATGGTCCTGGTTTGGTCAAGTTTAAGAGTTAAAAGGTGTCTTAAGGAGGCTGCCTTAAATCCTGAGTCCAAAAAAGGTCAAGTCAAATCACAATTTGTAATCGTTCAAATGTAGACATGCACTGTAGTAAGTATCATTACCAAATTATTTCCTTATAGCGCTACTTATATAGGGACCTTTCAAAAATTACAGTAAAGAAAAAATTATACAAGATGTAAACAACTTGATTTGCATTTTATTTTGTGAATGTGTAGAAGTTACTAAATTCAATATTTTACCTTTTTATAACATTTATACTTTTTATACCTAACGTTCTGAACTTTGAACTTTTAGGCTTTTGAAGCAGTATGTTGCTGCTTAAGGCCATCTTAACGAATCATTTTTGGTGTATTTTAAAAATTTAGAAACTGCTGTTTTCTGTCTTTGGTACTTCCTGAAGATGTTACTGGTTGCCCATAATGCCTACTTCAGTTATTTGAAAAACAGCTGTAGTATACACCTATTGCAACGGACTTTTGCAAGCGTTAATTTTATGATTTGCACCTTTTGCAAAAGCACTTTTCATGTGTTGCACTTTCTTGAAAACCTTTCATATCACATTTATTAATTCGTTAGGACACTAAAACACGTACCTTTTGAAGGTATAAGTACCTATGCTAGGTTTTCATGCTTTGTACTTCCTTGAAAAATTGCCGTACCATTTTTGAATACGCTACTACATTAACTGCATACATATGTAAAGCTTCGGACATTTAAAAACGAGCTGTCTTGTTTATCTTTATTTGGAGAACTCCAAAACTGCTACATACGTATTTAGATTATTGCTGATTTTTTACCGAAACCCGAGCCGTTTAGAATGCAATAAAATTACAAGATCCCTTTTATGTACCCATCTACTTCTTTTATGCGTGTTTTACTCTATAATTGTAATCAGGCTACATGCAAAGGTTGGACTTAAACGATGTACTTCCATTTCAAACTTCCAATCCCATTATTTCGCTTCAACCAGGACACACGAAAACTAAGGAAACCAGAGTAACAACAATAACAGCAACAACCAGTTAACAAGATGTGTCTTCTAATTGTAATTCTGATTGTCAGTTTCGGTTTAAGCATTACAAGGATTACACTTGGGAGCATTACCATAAATAATAAATAAGTAAAGTAGTCTCTCGCCCCATCCCATAATCATAATCAAATCACAAATCAACGCAGCTGCCATAATCATTATCATAATCATAACAACAAGGAAGGGAAAATAGGTAACACGTAGGGCATAAAGTATTAAAAAGTAGACTTGGATTTGATTTCTTATTATAGTCAGAAGTGAGTGAAGTGAGTGAGTCTGAGTCCCAATAAGTAGAAATGGAAGTTGGAAGTGGAGTGACCAGTATTTTAAGTAGCAGGCATTGCTTTCCACTTGGACACCCTCACAATTCGTGCACAACCTGTCCAACAGTCCAACATTTTATTTCATCGTAAACTTTTATTTACGCGAGTCTACATGCCTAACATAAAATACCTACAGTAGAAGTAGAACTGTACTATGAATAGCCTTCAGTCAAACCCAAATCTAATTCCAAGTTGTAAAATTTAATTCCAAATCGACGAACCTCACTAAGTCAAAGGACCTACAACCCTACAAAATCTAGTTCATTTTCAAATTTGAAACTCAAACTAAAATCGGTAATAAAATATGACTACGATTAGGACCCGGAATTCTCAGCGTCAGTATTCTGTCGTGCGAGATATCAGAACTAGCAATTAGAACAAAACAAAAAAACAAAAGACCATAGAACCAGACTTAAAATCGATATCAACAATGAATAGAAATCTCAACTCAAAGTTTTAAGCAGGTCCTTTAAATGTAAATCATTTAATACAAAAGAGCAGAATAACAAAAACTGTCTGATGAAAGATGAAATCATCAAATAAATTATAAAATCCCAGTCTGAGCTATCTACAGAATCATAAAATAATGTTAATGTAATCTTATGCGTGTATCTAGCATTATTATGAGCCTGCTATTCTGCTTCTGCACTTCACTTTAGGTCTTAAGGTGAAGGAAAATCCTGTCTGCACTTGACATAGACTATCCCAACTTTATTTTATTACAAAGCAGGATGGCAGCTTACAGTTCATGGCTGTCAACATTTAGTAAATACAAAACTCAACCAGCACATGCTCGCCACTTCACTTTTGACTCTCTCACGCATAAACTTCGAACTTCGAACACAGAAATTGAGAGACAAAAGATGATATTTACGATTATTGCTTGTTTTTACACGAATAAATTAAAATGTTCCCTCCTTTTCGAGATTCCTGCAAAATACATATACGACATTGCAAGACTCACTTAAAGTTGGCTCAAGGAATAATACATGTAATATTTTGACAATCAACATCTGATTCCGACGCATTTCATAAATATCAAAATTATGTTAATTAAGTAAGTAGTTTAACGGCAAAGTCGTTTATATTTACGAGCCACTAAAAATAAATGCCCAGTAGGTAACTTTCTCCTCAAAAAATAGTTTTTAAAATAAACCTACCATTATCGTTTGCATTCGTGGTATTTCCGCCACTATTTCCCCCGTTAGTTTTCGCCGTAGCATTATCCCGATCCCTGATATTATTATCCGAACCGGGGACTTGAAGTAAATTCGGCTGCTTATTAATGATTTCCTGATCCAGGCTCATTTGAAGGGCTGACAATTCACCGAGAATAGCATCTAACTCATCTTCCCTCGTGTCTTCTAGTGTGGCTTGAGAAAATCGGAAGGGATCCACTGGCTTTGTGTCCATATCCTACAAAAAATATAAAACATTCAAAAGATTAATAATTAAAAAATATCGGTACTAAAGACATAAACGTAAATTCAATACAATACTAATAAGTAAGGTAACCCAAGAAATGCTTTTTATTGATGCAGAATCATGCTTTTTAGTAACCACGATTATGCTTTATTATGCTG
>JAQFZC010006102.1:0-13032 GCA_034695205.1 Dicyrtoma fusca
AAAAACTAATGTTTCCGCCCGGGATCGAACCGGGGACCTTGCGCGTGTGAGGCGCACGTGATAACCACTACACCACGGAAACCAGATGCAAACGTCCAGCAATTTTTCATATAGTCCATATTAATGCACACTTTGTCCAGCAACGCTCGCAATTTTTTTAATTTCTTTAACTAATAATTACTAATAATAATAATATTACTTAATAATAATTAAGGTGGCTACAATAAATAAACTTGCCTTGTAAAACTAGCACCCGTAATGGGACATTTAAGATTTTAATTGCAGAGTTAATTCTTTGTGTTCCTACAGTTAGTTTGTAGGCGTACTTGACAGTTTGTCCACGGAAGGAAGGTGGTCCGTCCATTGGAAGTGACTCTTTATACCAAACTACAAATATGACAAAAAATAAAATAATTTAAAAAATACAAATACTTTATTAAACAATTTATTTGTCTCTTTGGACTTTTATCAATGTTTTTACTGACATGTTTTGCTTTCTCCAGGAAGTAGCCTCAAATCACAGAAGAGAATAGTTGGTTTGGTGGACAGAACAACACGAGCATTCCCCCCAGGACCGGATGCCCCAGAGCCCCCCGCAGCCCCAGACACCCCGTCATGACTAAAGGCGGAATTGTCCACTCGACAGGGGGCAAAGGACGTTCGACTGTTCGTCACGGCCTGCTCTTCCGCGGACAAGGAAGGCGTCGAGGGGACCAGGACACGGGACTGACTCACCCAACATTTACAGTGGATTTGAGCACTGGCCCATGCAAGGACCTCTTCAAGGTCATTCCACTGGGAAGTGGCGTCTGGAGGGGGGGATGGGTTCCTTAGTGTGATGGCACACTCCACCACTTCACCCGCTAAATACACTCCTTGCATCACTCGGGCTGTTATTTCGATCATTTTGGTCAAAATTCAGTTTTAAAGGAGCGACAAGTGTAAGCTTATAGGTCCTTACTTAAGTTGAACTTTGAACTTATTACAAAAATAAATTAAAAAACAAAAGTTGTCCTTAAGTCCCAGTTGATCACGCAATGATTTGTAGACTATATGAGACTTACGATATGTCAATATTTATTTTAAGCTATACTATACACTTGCTTCACCAATAACGGTTGCTGGTAGAACATTTAATTAAGTAAATAAATGACAAAAGAAGCAACAATAATAAATTATGATTAATAATAATAATGATATTCCGATTCCCCAAAAATCTACGTCCAGCAGTCAAAGTCGAAAGTCGAAACTTGCGCGTATCGTGCTATCAGCTGTTGTATGTTGGAACATACCGTATGCACAAGAGTAATGGACCATCAAAAGGCGGGTCGAGATCTAGTATTAAACGGTAAAAGCCCCACCTCTGTAGTTTTAGTTTTGATCAGTGACTACATACTATACTTTCACGTTCTACTTTCGTGGTGGGACACTTTTACACGTTTACTTTTGATTAAACAGTACAGTTACTATACTACAGTTTAGTTTAATTATCAACCGTGAAGTTCTTAAAAGAATAACTAATTAATTTGTAAAAGAGAAAGTTATGCAACCCTGATGATTTCAACTGTTACTTATGGACCTACTTTATGATTATTATTTATTATGCTAATGTAATGTAAGGAATGAACGTCTTCTTCGTGTTTTTTACGTGAGTAATAAGCGGGCATTTATTTATTTGGTTTCAAGTCTAGATTGATTTAAATACAATAAATTATGTTCGCCGCTTTTAAACAGTCTACTTGTGAACAGAACGAATTTTTCATACACTTGCTTGTCTTGTATACTTAGTGTGATCGTGATCGTGATGGGTGTGTTTAACGCACTGTACGACATTATGATTTTGATTGTGTATAATATTTTAGCTTAGTTAAGTCTATATTTTTATTATTCACTGAACTCCGTCTGCTGATCCTGAAATCTTGCATTTCAATTCTCCATTCGAGGAATATAGTTTCGAAGCTGATCTCTAAGATGAAAGATGTCTACGCTGCTCTAACTTGATCTACACATCGGGCAAAATGCTTGACTTCTTCAGAACACCTTAAAGGTTGAGTGGAGTTGGACGAGTAGCACTCAGCCACCTTAGCACTCAACGATTTGCAAGGATTCTCCTTCCTTTGTGGAACCAACTTTCTCAATTTTTCTAGCTCACTATTGAATTCTTCTTGAGATGCAAAGGCTGACGAAGCATACTGAAATTTTGTTTACCAGAATCACAAATTAACATTATTTTTAACCCTCACACCAGCTTACACACTGAAGTTAAACTGCCGATACAGATTATACAATAAAATGTAGAAGAATTACGTAAAAATAAATTACCCGTGTTTCCAATTCTTTGAGTTTATTAAGCCATACACGATCATTATGACGAAGTTCTTCCTCCTTCTGTTGTCTCACTTGGAAAGCCGAAACAGTTTCAATCACCGGTCGACCATTAGAGCCCACATTTAAAATACCTACAGACTGAACATTCGTGGAAGAACTAACAGCTGAAGATTGCTGACTTCCAGGGTTAATATTTTCTCCTCCTGCATCAGCTAAACCGTGTAAAACAATTGAATTTCATCAAAATTACAATTTAAAATGAACATTCAAGATTTTGAAACGCTTTTAGTGATATTTGCTAGAATGCCCGATTGCTCCATCAATTTTGATTACCAGAACCGGAAGGAGCAGGTACCACAGGAACACTAACAACGTCAGGCAGTGCAGCACCCGCAGCAGCGGTGACTGGAGGAGCAGGAACTGACCGCAAACGATTAACAACATCCTCGGTCACCTTCACATTAAATTGAAACAAATACATAATTATATTTTAATGACTCGTATCAATTATGTACAGACTCTTTTAATTACAATTTTACACACAATATAATTACAACATAAAAGTATATATACTTACCACTTACTGTCTACTACATTGTTTAGTGACTTTATAACTACAAAATACGCTAAAAGCAATACTGAGTTCTAAAATCTAACATCTTGATACATTTTCTAAATCAGTTTTCCATCTTACATACGCCACAAGCAACAAGACACTGACAAATGAAAATACCCGAACTTTATTATTTTTACCATTTACTGATGAATTATTAACATTGAACATAAATTCCATTTTCCATCCACTACCAGACTACCTCCAGTTAATACATACCAATACCATAAATTATAAATATAATATTCAGAGATAATAATGTAACTACATACTTAAATAATTATGAACTACTGACTGACTCTGAGTGCAATGAAAATATGCAATTTTGCAATTACATCCAAAGTCCAAACTGAACACATTTTTGAATTACCTGAATAATACGAGGATCGTCATTCTTGGTGGTTAAGCGTCGTGTACTGCTAGCAGTGGCACCCATTATTTTCGTTAACTGTTTAAGGTAAAGAAAAATATACTTTAATTCTTCAAAATAGCATCATTCGGTGGAGTGAGTGGAGAGAATTAATTTAAAAAATTCTACTCTTTTTTAGATTCAGAAATGGTCCGAATTTTTGACTTTTTTAAAACTACCTCTCCACACGAACACTACACACAAAACACACTACACACACACAGCACGTAAACGTATACCGACACCGACGGAACGGACCCTAAATAGTTAACTGTACAGTGCAGCGCAGTGGGGGCTGTTCATAAATTACCTCATCAGTTTTGGGGCCCCTCCAACTCTACGTAAGTTTTAATTCTTTTTAGCAAACTAGTTAATTTAGCGACTGTAATTTATGCATGCCCTCAAATGTATTATTAAAATATCCCTACGGCAGGATTGCTTCACCAATTTCAATGATAAATCATAGCCTCCGTTTGGCAACATTGTATCTCAGCTTACAACAGCACTCGGAATAGAAAGCTGATTATGATTATCATTAAATTAAAATAATGTCCTTTATTTAATAGTAATAGTTGTTGTAGTATTATCTATCATTTGTTTTAAAATGTCATCCCTTTTAAATTAAAAGACGGACAAACTATTATAGCAGGAATAAAATGATTAGAAAGCTGCTGGGTGGAATTTTCGAGCAAAACGCATAAAACTTTCTGGTTTTATTTTAGTAGGAATATTTTAGTTGGCATGAAAAAATAATATTGTAATTATTTAAGGTTTAGGTTGACAAACATCATAGTAGGGTCAAGTGAGCTACCATCGACCATTATTATGACCATTAATATAATAGAATTTATAATGTACACTTGGACAATGGACATTTTAATCATCATTTCCATCTTCATTCTCCATTTCTTCGGGGTCATCCTTCACTTTGACTTCGTCATCCTCTGAAATGCCCAGTACGATATCTATCATGGTAAATATGGACTGTAGACTGTCTTCCTTGTTCAAGTCGAGTGGGAAGTACCTGACGAGGCCGAATTGATCCAAGACTTGAGCAATGCCATGAGTTAGCTTGAGATATTTTTTATTCCACTTGGTTTCTTTGATATTATTCAAAATATCCTCGGCATCCGGCTCAAGGAACTGTTCCAACATCTTCTTGTCCTTCTTGCCTATCAAGTCCATTTTAGTGATGAGATTGATGTGAGGGATTTCCATGCTGACCATCGTGCTGAGGGCGGCGAGGGTGCCGGCAATGAATTTAGTGCCGTCGGTGAGGAAGTTAGCATCCATGGTGAAGACGCCGATGGTGCGGAAGTCCCATGTTTCTATAATGTCGATGAACCTTCGGACTAAATCCATGTGAGTGTAGAGCTCAATCTGTCCTGGGAGGTCAAATAGGATGTAATCGTCATTGTACTCTTGACCGATCTGGTCGTGGAGCCATTCCATATTATTAAGTAAGTAACTGCAATTGAAATTGAAATGACGCAAAATTAGGTATGCAAGTACGTACAAGTCAAGTTTAGTTCTGCCATTTGTTTACCATGAATTATGGGACGAAATTATGATGCAACAAATGCTTACTTCCAACAATAAATCAATGCTCCGTTAGGTCCCAGTTGCAAATCATCAGCTTCCATCACATCATCCACACTAATTAAATCCCGGATATCAGCCAGAGGTTCGTAGCCAAATTCTTCTGCAGCTGGATCTAAATTGACGACACGAACCATTCTGCTCATCCCAGATGCCTGCGAGTGTTTCTCCATGAAAGTACAGTAGGTACTCTACAAATAAATGACAAATCGAAAGCAAACCAAATTTCATTACTATAGTACGTTACCGTTGCAACTTGCCCTCTGACCTGTAGCCCAGTGCTGTGACCTGTGCACAATAACAACGTCAAACGTTGTTCTTTGTTCAGCTCAGGGTTTTGCACAAGACCAATCAAGAACAACGTGATTGTTCGCTATCTTTAACATACGAACAAACCTCGTCATGCTCAAACAGATTGTTCAATGGAATGAACAATCTCGAGAAATTGTGCACAGGTCACAACACTGCTGTAGCCCATGGAACTACTCGCGTCCTAATATTACAACTGACTATTAACTATCACTATCAAATCAACAATGGATTCACTAATAATACTTAGGTAATACTTTCGTTACTGGAAGTTCCAAAATTAAGTTTAGATTCTTACCTTGCCGGTTCCAGCTGGACCAACAACGAGCTGTGCAAATCTCATAGTAATAAAGAAATACAAAACAGATTTCTGCTACAAATTCTACTAAAATACGAATGATCACGAAAAGTTACGTAAATAACGAAGAAGAAATCGTACGACGGAGATAGTTGGTAAATTCGAAACGATGAACGTTGAACGTGCCAAAGCACGAATTTATTCTGAAATAACTTGGAAGGTATATATTTTAATTTTATGATTGATGATTATCTTTGAATTGTAAACGTGGATGTTTTAAATGTATCGCTGCCTTTTAATTACACTTTCAACTTTAATTACAATTAAATGTTAAAACGTTCTTTCAAAACAAATAATAATCTTTCCCTCATGGTCAGTCCAGTAATCAGTAATCAGTAATAAATCAGTGATGCAGCTTCTTCGAGACTCGCGCCTTGCTATAATCGAACAAGGTTATATGGATTTTTGCGCTGCAGGCTGCACTTTTTTTATGAAATATTTTTTTTTATTTATTTATTTATTTTTTATTTTTTTAAATGTTTTTACTTTTCTATGTACTTTAATTTTAATTATAAGTGTATGTGTACTTAACCTTAACCTGTAGTGCCATTGTAATTGCGTCAATTATTTCAACAACAAAAATAAAGATTATGCAATCAATTTCCTTTCACTTCCCTCAACATTATGAATTATGAGCAGTAAGTAGTACAAGTGTAGTACGGTAGTTATTGCAAATATACACTGATAAGAATGCAAGTTACAAGAAAGCATAAATTATTATATAATCTTGATGTAGATTTCTTAATTATTGTTTTGGTTTTAAAATTCTTAACATTCTGACAGAGTAAGAATAAGAATCTTGTCGGTAAACTTCTATTACTAAACTCGTTATTAGGCGTCTTTATTTATTGCGTATTCAACGTTGAATTCAAGAAACAAAAAGTAAAAACAAACATTGCTATAATATGTAGATTAAACGATTGATCCGAAGATCACCATTTAATTCCTAGACTTAGCTTCTCAATGGCATGGAAGTCCGTGTACAAAACGTTATTATAAAGCTGAGAGTCTGGATTGCCTAGCATTGAATAGATTTGATCGATCTCTCGATTGTCTTTTTTGTTTTCCACGGGCAATTCTGCATACTTTGTGAAGAGTTCCGTGGCCAGTTCCCTTCCACCTCCTCCTCCTTGCTCGTCTGCACTTGGGCGCAGCTGAGCCCCACCATTTAAACAACCTATTCGCGATTAACAGAGTCAGGCAGACAAAATGTATTAAACATAGCTAAGGTTATAATATTTTGTCAAAACTTATCGAAGCTTATTAAAAGTTTAGTTGAAAATAAAAGTATAAGAATATTCTTTTGTTAGATGATAATACATACCTGAAGGACAAGCCATGATTTCAATGTACTGAGGTAGATTTGATCTCATTTTGGTCTTTAATTTACGAACAATAGTCTGTATGTTCCTGAAACCAGTTGCTACACTAAACTTGATATCTCCCGTTGGAGTAGTCACTGTGGCTTCTGAGATATCTGGATTCCTACATCAGTCCACGTCACATTAATTACATATAAAAGCTATGCATTGTAGTTAAATAATATTTCCTGATTTTTGTAATACCTTCCAACGACCCACTGGACGTTTGGACTGTCACTCCCATTTTTTTCAGCTGTTGTTCGGAGTACAAATTCAGCGAAACCACCCGAGCCGGACCCCAGATGGGATATAAGGCATGTGTCTCCTTCAAAGACATTCCCGGAAGAAAAGTTGAATGGATTGTCTAGACTGACAGGCTCAAAATCCAGAATATTTTTTCCGATGGATTCTAAAAGATTTTCAATTTCTAATGGTGTGATGACAGAGTCCACCTCTTTTGACTTGTACTCTTCGATCGTGAAATCCTTCCTTGAAGCTTCTAACTTTCTGTCAAAGCAGGACATGAGAGTGACATGGTAAATTTCATCTGGACTCCGATTCACTCTCGGACCATACACAAGCTTGAGGAGAGAGCCCATGATTTGCTGTGGGGACTTGACGCGGCTAATATTCTTGATGGCGTAGGGATGTAATTTCTCTGCGTAACAAACCCATCCGGGGCAAACACCACCTATGATAGGAAGACACGTCGGATCTTTCTTAGCCTCTTCCATTTTCTCTGAAAATTCACGCTCACTTTCTATAAGACACAAATCTTCGGCAAGCGTTATCGGCGTCACCTTATCCGCTCCCAAGTTTTTGAAAAAACCTATAGTTTAAGGATTTTTAGTAGATAAAATTAGATTACATACAGTCAACGTCAACCATAGCAATTTTGTATCTTACATTATGACACTTTTAACTTCACAGACCTGATAAACGCTCAGCCATTTCTTGGGGTGGGAGACCGTATTTCCTTGCAAGCGACAGCACAGCTTGAGTTCCTAAAGTGATCACCGCAACACTGTTAACATCTTCAATTCTTGATGCCTAGTAACAAATGAATCAGTCAGTTGAAACTGAATTAAGCGTTTAAAAAAAATTTGAGGGGCCTATCTCACAATCACAATATTACTAAATTTCGTTTACCGGTTTCGGTACGTAAGTATATATTATATGATATAGAATAAAATTAACAATTGAAAATTTACGTACTTTGGAATTTTTGTTCCTTTCAAGAATGCGCACCAGTTCCTCCGGGCTTTGCTGAGAAATTAAGATACTTTCTGCAGAAGTGATGCAACCACTGCATGCCAGACAGTCCGTCAAACTTATTTCGACTTTCTGGGGAACTTGAGGAACATACTATTTCAAATAGCAAAACAAAAATAGTAACGACTGTGAACGTGAACTAATAAAAATAAGCACTGTTGTAAGTTTTGAAAACCTAACAAAAATGTTTGTATAAAAACAATGAATTCTTATTGTTCGAGCAAGCTGTTTTGAAAATTAACTCACGCCGGATGTGCCGTCGTTTTCAAGTTCAATTCGGACCTTTGAAGATTTGGAAAATGACTGGGCGACAGGAGGAGGTTTTGACGACGGTTGAACTGGCTTTATACACTCCTAAATAATGTTCATATCAAAGTTAAAAGTTAGCACTATTAATTGTATTAATTCTAAATAAATTAAATTTTATATTTTATGAAGCAATCTGCAAGCAAGCATCTCATCTCTAGTTAAGACTATTTATCAACTAATCCACCTTGCGTCTTCAACAATGAAGAATGAACAATTTCTTTAATTCTTAATCGAATGTGTTAACTATAAGCACCTGGGATGGCGTAATAAAGTCATCCAAGTCTGTTAATTTTAAGATGCTGCTAAATCCGGGAGTTGACATGATGATTGTTAACTGTAAGTTGAAGTAGTAGGCGTTTTATACTAAATTGAAGAGGCCTAAACTGAATAGCCAGCCAGACTCTGGTTTGGTTGCTGGTTGACGAATAAAAGAATTAAAGGTCTCACCAAACAATGCAAATAAAATACTATAAAAACCACCACCTTTACTAATTAACTAACTAGTATTATAAGCACGCAAAAGACAATTTAGTCATTGGGTGGAATAATTTTTTTTAAAGCAATAATTATTTCGGTCGTAGTTAAAAACGTTAAAGTTGAACGTTTTAAACGCAATTTGTGGCTGGTGTCTTTAAAAATTAAAAAAGTGATAATCACTGAATTGACTGAATTCACTTGGATTCAAAGTGGAAAAAAACCGGGCAAACTTACAAGGTCAAATCACAAAAATCACACCATTAGAACTCAATGGCTATACTCAGGAGCCATCCATAAATGATTAGATTGCTTACAATTTTGTCAACAATATATGAACAGGCCCTACAGATTGGGGGATTGGGGATTACCTAGGATTGCTGCCAAGCCACGAGTGATGAGACGAGTATTTATTATTATCAGTCGGCAGGTGTATGAGTAGCTAATTTACTAGTAAGTACAAATCGTAATCGTATGTCCGATTATAGTTAGATGTGAACGTTTATAAAATAAATAAGTTTAACCGGACTTGGAGACAGACGAGACCGGACGGATGAACACCAAGGACACCAACAGCTATTTTATTTAAACGGATTAGATTAGTATGAACAAACACGCCATTAATCCGTGAAGCGATTCGAAGAAATATTGTTTTTAAAATATTCTGATAAAATACGACTTGTAGGTATACATAATTGCCCAGTCATTTGACCAGTATGCGTTAAAAGAATTTGTCATTTAAGAAACTGAATTTTGAAGAAATGAACATTCGAAGTTGGTAGTTTTCGAAAACGTAAACATTCTAAGTTGTGGATTTTCGAAGATATAGTTTCGAAGTCGGGGTTTCGAAGATTTGAATTTCGAAGTTGTGACCGTGAACCTTTCAGCTGACCACTGGAAATCCTAATCCTGTTGAGTACGGCAGTTAAGTTGGATGTTGTACTATTTTGGGTCATTCTGGGGCGCCAAAGGCATATTTCTTCTTTTAGCTGCATTTTAAACAGGCTGATGCCCTTCAAAATTGAATACTGAATGTATTATAAGGTACTTTACGATGTATGCATAAAGTAGAAGACCAGGACCAGGTACTATACTATAGTATAGTACCTACTACTAGCACCTTATACATCAGTTTATTGTAGCCGAGATATCCCAAGACCTAACGGTTGTAATAATAATTTTTGGTGGTCTGGATGGAATTCTTAAGTATTCGAGAAATGTTCTCTTGTGTCCCAGTATAACGTATTTCATCACTTTGTAAAAGACTGGAGACTTTTGAAGTTGTGAAATTGAATCTCCAGCTCATTAATATTTATCTAGGTTGTTTTTTAACGTGTTTAGAGACATGTATACGAGTAAACCACTTTTTCATTTGCTATTTTTCATTTCGGTAGGTAGCTGAAGGCTGAAGCATTAACACAGTGTATGTTACAAACCTACGAAACCATTACAAAATACTACACCAGCATTTATTTATATTAGTTTTAACATAAACCCGCATGTAAAAATGAAAATCAGTAAGATAAGATATGAAGGGAAAGAACATATCCATTTAGAAAAGAGAAGAAAAAAAACTTTGCCAGTTTTATGTGATTCAGGCGATGACCAGTCTCAGGTAAATAAAAAGGTAACAAAGAATAATAATTATTATAAACAGTTTAAACCAAGCTATAAATCTGCCTTCTTTATAGGTAATTTATTTAGTGGCCTAATTAATGTAAATCAGAACGATGTGTACTATATGGTTAGAAGAAATTGGATACTATCTGCACTGTTATTGGTTGTTGCCTATACTGTTTTCTTCCAATTTTATCTCTTCAGGTTAAAGAAATAACTGATGGTGAAGATGAAGAACACACACTGACTGGCTCCGTCTTTGGAAATCACTTAGTAAATTCCGCACTTATCTATGTATATACTTATATAAAACTATCTATAAAAAAATACACTTTTTGTATTTGCCTTCTCCACTAACAAGGTCTATAAGGGATTGTAGGAAAGAATGTTCCCGGAAAAACTGTTCCCTAAAACGCAGGACGGAAAAAATGTTCCCCAGTGCAAAAACAGACTTGTATGTGTGGCTAATATAAAAATGTATTTTTACCGTATTTTCTCGAGTATATCCCCCGGATTAACCAAGACCCTAGTTGCTACCTGAAGAATACGGTATAATAATTTAAACCTGCTACTACAACTCTGCTGTTGTATACCACATAAACATATAATTATAATTTTGATCAGTTTATTGTATGGATCAAGTAGCCGCCGTTGTAGTGGAGGCCTTTCTTTCATTGTATTTATGCATTAATTCTTTCTGTTTCCGGTGGCGCTGTGTAAAGCGAAACAAAGTGTACCAGTACGCTAATTACTTCCACTGGAGTAACGGATCCAGTGATCAGTGTTTTCCACAGTCATCGTCCGAATAAAACAGAAAGAGTTATTCTTGAATGCATAAATGCAATGAAAAAAGACTTTTACTACCAAGAAGGCTACTTGCGTCATATAAGGTAATTAATAAAATTATAATAATTTATTATAATAATATGTTTATGTGGTATACAATAACAGAGTTGTAGCAGCCAGTTTAAACTTTTATCCCGTAATTCTTCATGTACCAACTATAGGGTATTGATTAATTCGAGGGATATTATTCGAGAAAATACGGTAAAAACACATTTTTATATTAGCCACACATACACGTCTGTTTTTGTACTCGGGAACATTTTTTCCTACTTGCAGCTTGGGAACATTTTTTCCGGGAACATTTTTTCAGCGTCCTGCTTTTTTGGGAACATTTTTTGGGGGAACATGCTTTCCTACAACCACATAATTGTTTAATGTAGTCGAGGGCATAACACAGAAGGAGTATAAAAGGATAGATAACACCGCATCGTATAAAGTTTAGATTTTTAACTTTGTGCATATACTGTATAACTACAGCTGTTTTTATTTGATGAAGTTACTTATAGTACAAATGACTGTTATACCGAATACACATGATTATTATTCGTACTATACTAACGCAGATTTTAAAGGAAATTTTCAAGCACCTCCGCGTTGCCGACTTGCTCAAGGTCTCCCTGGTCAACTCATTTTGGAAATCATATGCTCGCATTGTCCTCAGAGAGAACAAACGGTGTTTTGTCAGAATTCGAAGGTATAATTCCTGCGTGGACTTGAAAAATTTTGTAGACATGCTCCCCCGATTTCATAAAAATGAAATTCCGTTCAATGGACTGTCAATTCGTACACCATCGTATTTCGGCAGTTCTGTTTTGTATGAAAATGACTGCATTCAGTGTGATGACCCTTCAAAATTTACTGAATCATTGCTAAGCCTACTTAACGTCAGACACATTAAACTTGGTTGGTTGGATCACGATTCAGACAAGTGTCCAACTGTCTCAATTGTGAAGCAAATAGTGGCTGGGAGTTCGTCAACGTTGGAAGGGTTACAATTAGTATTTATTAAGTGTCATGCTCTAGCAACGACGACACCCATGTCATTGATCAAGTATTTTCTTGGAACTGACACTAAAATCAGCGGAAATAATTTGACAGTATTGTTTCCCAAGTTAAAATTTCTCGAAACTCAGCTTTATCCCTACAGCATTTACTGCAACAGAACAGAAGAACTCTTGGAGTTGGCACCCAAAATTCAACACCTGATGGGTGAAATTGAGCCCAAGCACGCTCCGTATCTTTTGAAGTTCAGAAAAGTTGACATACTAAAGCAGTTTATTTTTAAAGCCGGAAAGATTGTGTACGGCCGTCGATGCAACGGTTCTTACGCCCCCGACTATGATGAAACGGACAGACAATTAAACAAAGACTTGCAATTAAGCCTTGGACTAGCCCTAGAGAAGCCAAAACTTGAAAAACTAACTGTACAAACACGCTTGGTGAAAAGAAGGAATCCCGATGACGATGCTGCAACTCTCACTCAAATCAAGGAGATTTGTCAACGCTTATTAGAAAGCAGTTTCTCATCATTACATTC
>JAQFZC010006103.1:0-13030 GCA_034695205.1 Dicyrtoma fusca
AACATATAAATGTCAAGTCAATACGTAATAGCACATTAGCTCGTATTGTAATCTATAATCCGTTTCCCTTTCTACATATCCCACACAGCCAAGATATCTATAGCTCTAGCTCAAACGACCAATAATTATTCACAAAATCTCTAAATCGTAAAGATTGCTATCAATTTGAATTCCTTCTTAAATCTCAGAATGGATTTTTTATTATGTCACTCACGAGTCAAAAGCATGTTGCAATGAAATGACATTAAATGTATGCAGTGAAATATGCATTCGCGACTATACTGTCCTTTGTGAGTGCAGTGCAACACTTTTGCTATAATACATTACTCTGCAATGAAAACCTGAAATTTGTGCAAGTAGATAGCAAATCTAGCACTTTCAACTACGATACGATTTAGATTTAACTAAATGGGGCTATTAAGCAATCACTATACAAGCAAAGAAAGTCATTTGCATTTGAGCCCTTTACGCTTTTGAAAATTGAAAGTTTAATTTCAATTTAAGATCAAGTTTAAGTTTTCCAGATTATTCACAGCGCTGTGCACTGTACTGTACTGTACTGTACTGGTCAAGGCATAGGGCAGATAATATTTGTTAAACTTGTACATTGCAGAAGTTTGGGGTGACCTGTGGCCAAGACTATTGAATGGTTCAATAATAATTGTAAAAGTGGCACTTAATCCCTCCATTTCCACTACATTTATCCTTAAATGAATGACATGACGTTTCTATCAATTGTACGATCTGTCAGTGCAGTGCTTCCATAGTCCATACAAACGTTACTGTGTGTCGGCTGGACTTTCTTTTTACCCATCCTGTCTGTGTACATACAGTTAAAGACCAAAATAACTCTATTTCCTGTTTCTCTAATGCCCCTTGTACCAAAATCAATACATATAGATACAGGATACAGCAATAGCTTTATATGAGTTGTTAATATTTATTTTGCCAGAGCCAGGCAGTATCGAAAAAATCCTGATAGTCAAAATGCGCCAGAGGCTAAGAGGTTCTCTCGAACATGTACTATGCGCAAAAGGATATAAATTACGTTGCAAAAACAAAAATGTCGTGTCAACTTCAACTTCATTAGAAATCATAAGCATTGATCATTGATGCCGCCTACACAAAATGTATTTACAGATGCAGATGCTGTGGCTTTGGTATGTTGGTTACATATAGCTATATATATATATATATATAGCTAGTATTATAATTATTATATTCTTATAGTAACAACAACTACCGATAATAAGAAAATACTTTTCGTCGTTCGTGACCAGTACAATGCGGTATGAACTAACAAAAAGAAGTATGTATGTATGTATGGAGCCACGGTACGGTGTGGTGATGAGAACATGTAACGATAACGATGCGCATCGACTAACTGACTGACTGACTGACTGACTAACTAAACTGTCTCTAACTAACACAACATACCAAGTCGGTGATGTCAATAAATAAAAAAAAATAACTTGGAGTTATAAAGATGAGGTCCTTCACTAATTACATCCCAATTACCATAGGTAACTATGCTATATACATATAGCTTTGTGTCATGGATAGCTATAGGCATCGGTAAAGGTACCATATGGAATATGTACATATCTGTAGTTTGTAGCTTGTAGAAGATCGAGTCTTTTGTCGTACAGGTACAGGTCTGAAGATCTGCAGATATGCGTTGACTGCTAACTGTCATATACTCCTAATTATATAATAAATTCATAATTCATTTAATTCTAAGTGCTATGCAATTTTCATGCAAATACCGAAAGTAAAAATTATGTAAATTACAAGAATGTTGAGGATCGGGAGCTTGAGGACCAATGCAGTGCTAACACCAACACCAGATTATGTAGGTGTCTCATCTCAGATACAAAAATGTATGTGCCTATAGGTAGGTTAGGTAGGTCCTTTTGCTCTCAGTATTTGCCCACATTTCTCTCGTCTAAACAATAATGGACTGATTTGCAGTCGCAATCTATAAAGAATTTTAACAAATTTCTCATCGATAGCACCTCAACATAACACTCTCACTGAACTGCAGGTACTTCGTCTTCACCTACTTTGACTTCTGCACTGTGATTTTGTTTTGCAGTGTCGAATAAGAAATCTTTAAATTTGTAATAGTAATTGACACTTTTAGTGAACAAATTTGAGTGGTAAAATCACACGCATTTTGACAGTTTACACTGTAATATACAATACAAATATTTCACGAATTTTTCTATTGTAAATAACATTTGAGCCACTTCATTTACAAAATGACTCCGTTTTTTCCCACTTTATAAGCTATTAAATTTGAAAATTACAAAATAAGTAATAAATATGTAAAAGAATTAGATTCATTCTAGCTACGTTTAAATATGTATGTCAGTCCAAAGAATGTGGGTAATACGTACGCACTTGAGTGAGATGCCTACCTTGTTTTCGTAAACGGTCGTTGCTAATAATAGCTACTGCGTTGTAAAGATAATAATTATATAATAATATTTTACGTAATTGGCTAGGATTTGAACTATACTTTTTCCCACACTAGCACCCTATAAAGTTGTTCGTATGTATTAGTATACAAACTTGTACAGATGTCTCATACAGATAGATGCAGAGGTGTCATTTGTACATTTTGATGAGCGTCACGCGTGAATTTTAGAATTAATAATAATTTCATTTGAAAAAAAACTTATATAATTATAGGTTCCTCACTTATGTACAGAACAAGTCTAAAAACCAAACTATGTATGCAATTTTCACAATTTCAACAAGTAAAGACACCTAGAATTGTTAGTGTTACGACAGAAGAGGTTGACAGAGAAATACTTGATTGGATTGCGTATACGTTCCTTCCATTTTATCTGGATCTTTTTGGTTATCTCTAGAGAAACCCATCACCCCCACCAACACCATCATCAATACAACGGCATCATGTGAACATCTCAATATCAAGATCTACACAATTCCATTAAGATTAAATACAAGAGCATCAGCCGCTTGCGTCTACATTATTGTTTGTTGATATTGCTCAAAATTAGAGCTATTTGTATTCATACCTCCATAATCTCACAGTTGCTCTTTTTTTTTGTTATTACTATTGTTATTTTAGTATTATTGTACAGTTGTACAACTTTGTTGGTAAAAAAAAAGGGTCCGCAACCAACAGGACCGCAGCGCAGCGGTAACCGTTCGTAATACTGTTCTAATGAAGCTAGTAAGTTGTAAATTGCAAATTGCAAATTTTAAATTGGAACTCATACTAACTCATAATATATGGCCATAGAAACCTGAATGCATCGTTAACTTTACAATGTATGACTGTTGAATTGTAAAACTGTTGTAGAACGTTGAGACTTACAGCATAACAAATAAGATGGTATTTAAGCCCCTACAAAGGGATTTTGACTTGGATTTGAGTTACTATTACTCTGTCTAATCTAAACTTCTAAACTACACGGCTCAGCGACGGCACCGCATACCATAGAATGGAAATAATGGAATGACATGAGGTTAGTTGAGTTTAACTCACTTACTTGTATGTTCAAACTAAAAAAAAAACATGCAAAGACAAACGAAGTAAACAACATAACTTCTGTCAGGGGAAACCTAAGAATCGTTAGTACCGTGTCTGCTCTGCTAGTAAGTACAGTACATGGACAGAACAGGCAATTCAATACAATTAAGTATCTATAACAATCAGTGATTGCTACGAAAAGAGAATCAAAGCAAAGAAACAAGAGAGCAGCCCAGTCACTCACTGACTGACTGACTGACAGTGCTAGGTAGACGGATGGATGGATACATGTGCTTGAAATAAATATGAATGAAAAATCATAACAATGCTGCTTTATATAGGTGTATTTAAAAGTAAGCACTGTGCACTGTTTACTGTGGTAAGTACACGTACAAATCGTCGGTGAAGAAGCATTAAGGCTTAGGTAAGTCCAGTCGCAGTTTAACCTATTCGAAACTGGGGAACCATGGAAAGAATGCTCTACAAAAGTGTTTCATTCTATAAATTAACTTTTTCAAAACGGCCAAAACTAGTAAATAACACATTTCAAAACAGTCAAAACTAGTAAATGACACGTTTTCAAAACGGTCAAAACTAGTAAATGACACTTTTTCAAAACGGTCGAAACTAGTAAATAACACTTTTTCAAAAGGGTCAAAACTAGTAAATAACACTTTTTCAAAAGGGTCAAAACTAGTAAATAACACTTTTTCAAAAAGGTCAAAACTAGTAAATAACACTTTCAAAAGATCAAAAAACTATAAGTTTCCAATTTCAAAAACATTCCAAACTAAGTATATCGTCTGTGTAACTGCAAAGTGGCCTAAGTCCAGTGAGTTCAGGTGGGACTTGGGCCATTTTGCAGTTACACAGACGACATTACGTTTCGAAAAGGTTAAAACCATTGTTTCACCTGTTTTTGTACAATTTTCTAAGTGTGTAAATAATGAAAAAATAGGTACAAATAATATGATGGTTGGGACTTTCTTCAACAGGATACTAAACGGACGTTGGACTTATTGTTAGACCACAATGCTTCTTCACCCACGAAGTGCATGAAGGCATGCTCCACGGACTAAAAGTGCAGCTGAGTCAGTCAGTCAAAGAGAATCTAGAGCTGCTGAAGGAAAGATAGATTATCCTACAGGTGAATGATACTGTATGTATGTATGTAGCTGAGCCTATGGCCTATGGTACTGTAAGGGTTGTGAGCATAGTACTTATGCATCCACACCAACACAAGGCAAATCCTAAGATGTGAAATGAAAATCAAGGTAGAAAAAAAATCCCCCTTGAGAGAGAGAGAGAGAGAGAGAGAGACCCCCTTTTAATATTGCATTGTGTGTACATGGGATCGTAGATTCGCTCGTGGAATAGTGCCTTAGCCCTCTACTCTACTGTGTTGTGGTCTGGTGTGGGATACATGTGGCCCAGTGAAACTTGTGTACATTCCAAGTCTACGGCAAAAAACTTACTACCACATTGAATATAATTTTCATTCTTGATCTAAACTTTCAATCTGCTGTACCACACTTAATTTTGTACCACAAACTCAGTCTTGTTTCTTATCTGCCGCTGTCCGTCCTCTGTCTTTTTAACGACGTAACGAGTCCGAGAGAGAGAGAGAGAAAGAGATACCTAGAATATTTTTTGAGATAGATATTTTTCATCTAATCTATCTGTCTTCACAAGTCTAAATTCAATCCAGTCTGTCCTGTCTACTAGAGCAACCCAGTGATGGTGCTTCATTTCAATTTATAAGGAACAAAACAAAACAAAACCCAAAAGACACTCAAAATACAATTTTACCCAGTGACATAAGATTCCTTCGCATTTCTCATAGAGTCTCGAAAAGATTTATACTTGTGAATTGTTCGCCTGTGGAGATTACATTTATTTATTTTTTTTGGTCAAAAACTGCATTTTAATACTACTGTGTGTTGGACTGGATTGCAGTTTGAGAGACTTTTGGTTCGACGAAAACGACAACGAACGACTCACTGCACTCACACCATTTTTTTTTCGTCTTCTTCAAACTTCGCAAAAATCTCAAAGTTAGTTTCGTCTCATCTCGTTAAGTCAAGTCTTTGTCGTCAAAGCTGAACTTATTATTCATCAGCATAAAATTCTGTCTCTTGAGTACTGCTTCGTAAACTGTGGGTTCAAAACCATGTATCTACACTGAGGAGTCCTTAGGACACAAAAACAATAAGTATAGAGAGTATAAACGGTGACAAAAAGAGAATCATTTTTTCCCCTCCCTGATCCACAGATAATGTGTTTTTAAACTATTTGAACATTAGATTTTTTCAATGTGAGTGAAGTGAAAATAAAATGTGATGCAGTAAAGGAAAAAAAACAAAAAAAAAGGACTGAAATTAATACTAAAATACATATCCATGAACTCATACATGTGTCTGCCACTCCAAAAATAATTTTAGTTTTTTTTTCACTTTCATCTCTGCGTCTATAATTTCCCAAGCGAACAGAAGCTCGGGACTGAGATATTTGTATCTGCAGTATCTCGCCCTCCAATTATATTCCGAATTGACACATTTTGTACAGTGCAGGCCATTTGGGGCAGAGTGAAAGAAAGTGTTCAGAGACACTTCTTGTATGAACACAAAATATATGTGCATTTACTATTTTCTTGCAAAACATAATGTGGAGAGTTAAATAAATACATAATTTAGGATTTGAACTGTTTCCGCCTCTGAACCACAGGCAAGCCCACTCACATTGTAAATTGTAAATATTATCATTTCAATTTTTTCAATGGACCAGTCAGTGTTGGTGTTCAATTTCCAACGAGTATATTTATTGGAAACTGATTGAGATTGTAACAAACTCTACTCTAGAACTTTATTAGGTTAGGAATATTTTGAAATTTTGGTGTTCATAAAATTTCACACGTACAAAAAAAAACAAGAAGTAATCATCACGAATTACAGTGACGAACTATATAGCATAGCACGTGTTGCGCAAAGGGAACACTGTACTAAACTGAATCTGAGTACTGCGTCTGGATTTCCTTATTATCTTCTCTAGTAATTATTAAATTGTTGCAAACATTCTATTGAGCAATTACAATATAGTTTAGAGACAAACCCCTCCAGAAAAAAAAACAAAACAAAACAAAGAAACAATAAACTTTAAATACCATAATTTCAAAATGGAGAAAAAAATAATACTACTGATTTTATTTAATTTAATTGTACAAGAACAATCCAAAGTGTTTTCATTAGAATATAATGCTGTTCACAATTCAGATCATATTAACAGTAACAATAATAATAATAGATTAAATTTTACAATCAAAAAAATTGATGGAATGTCAACGTCCTCATCATCGACACTGACTTCGGCTTCGGCGTCCACTACCACCACCCCAACCGTCTCCTTCTCAAACTCACAGTCCCAGTCCAATTCATTCTCTATCTCCTCCAGTAATAATAATAACAACAATATCAATAGCAATTATATTACGAGTCATAATAATTATCATAACAACAACAACAGTGCCGTACCTCAGCAGCAACAACAGCAGCAGCAACAGCAGCAACAGGAGACACTTCAACAGCAACAACAAATCAACGATGGAATTAATAATAATGGAATTAACATGCGGAATAAGTAAGTAATCTTTAATCTTATTCATCCCTCATTATACTACGCAAACTGTTTGCCATTTTAATTATTACAGTGCATAGCTATTGCTATTAGGTAGGTGCTCATTTTTCACTTTTCATTTGCTCCTATTCCTATTCGTTGGGGACCTTTCAACAATGACTTGAGAAAATTGACTCGTTTGAAATGTGTTAAGAAAAGCTCTTTTAGTACTGTTCAAAAACCTTAAATCTATGTTTGCATGTTTTTGAAACAGGCTGATACCACGTTTAACACTCAATTCAAAAAGTGTAAATCGTCTTTCTCGCATGTTTTTGAAAAAGGCTAATACCACGTTTTACACTCTCTCAAAAAGTGTAAATTGTTTTACGCATCTTTTTGAAAAAGATGAATACTACGTTTTACGTACATTATAAAAAAGGTGTAAATTGTTTTTCGCATGTTTTTGAACAGGGCTCATACCACGTTTTACACTCTTTCAAAAAGTGCAAATCGTCTTTCGCATCTTTTTGAAAAAGGTTAATACTACGTTTTACGTACACTCTCTAAAAAAAGTGTAAAGTGTCTTTCGCATCTTTTCGAAAAAGGCTCATACCACGTTTTACACTCTCTCAAAAAGTGAAAAAATAATTTCTCATCTTTTGAAAAGGCTAATGTTATGTGGTTTACACTTTTTCAAAACCTTATTTTCATTTTTGCCTTGTTTCAAAGCTGTTTTCCTACCTGAATTGTTTATGTCATGTTTGCAGAGCTCCTTATAGTATGTAGTATAACTAGCGTAGACATTATCATATCTGTAATAGACAGGCTTCATTGGACTATCACTCTAAAAATGTATTACTTATTCTTACTTTCTGGGAACGGGCTCCCACGTAAAAGTACCACCAAAACTATATGTACGTATATAACGCTAGCATTCTGCCGCTGCTGTATAATCGATAGTAATCATAGTGAGTTTAATGAGCAAAGTAGTTAATTTACTAGTTATAGTTGTAAATGTGGAATTTTAATAATTTTTAGTCATTCCACGATTGACGTTCGAGATAAAGATCTGCCTTCTATTTATTTTCATCGCTTGAGTCTTGAAGCCCGAGACTAGGTGATGAATAACATAACGTATCGTATTTCACCTTTCAATTTACTTCAGTAAATACAACCTAGTCTGAATAGGATGGAAGTAATAGTAAAAAACAATAAAATGAACTGTTAAATGCGTATCAAATAATATACGTACCTACAAAAATTAAATGCTGCTAACTGACTTATGGGACTAGTGAGTTTTTGCACTCCTTTTTCCTTTGGTTTGGTTGTTATTCGCCGTTGTTGCCGTTGAGTTTTTTTCTTGGCCAGTTCACCACCACCACCATGGTGTTCACTGTTCACAGTCCACAATTCAGCTTCAGCACCGTCAACCAGTTATTATAATACATGCTAATTACATCTGTGAAAAAGGGAAAGAATAAATAACTATAAAGAGAACCAAGAACATGGACTATATGGGATAATAGTATTATCAATGTAGATTATAATTATTATGAATTAAGTATGTACTTACCTGACTACACTCTTCGACTCCATATAGGAGCCAAATAAGGTCGACGTTAATTAAGTGTTTAAAGTTTAAGTGCAGAGAGAGAGAATGAGAACAGCAAAAGTTTGGAGTTTGAGCGCTAACTATGTAAATAAATAACATAGCCTAATTTCTTTTTATCAGAGATCAAAATCAAAATTAACTTTTAAGAAATAGCACGAACTACCATACAACGAACGACTCACTAGTCAGATCAAAGATCGTAGAAGGTCACCAAAAGTTAATAATTAGATCGTCGCATCGGTCGGTCATCATCCATCTGACGTTGCGTTGACTTGACGTACGGTCGACGTTCGACCTGCAAAAAAAAACTCGAGTTAATTTTCCTGTGTGAATGTCACACAAATAAAATTTAGATTGTGCAAGTCACACTACAATAACTACAACCCACCAAACTAGCTTCAAACTTTGGGGGCTTTAGGTTTCGAATTCGATCTTGATTGTCGATTTATTTTCGATGTTCGATGTTCGATGTGGACTTGACAAAAGGCAAACATGGTCTTGTCTCTTGGAATTTACTGATGTTGATCGATCTGCGTCTTACTCTTAGTCCTGTCATCGCATCGCATCGGTCTCCTCCATCAATCCTGTTATAAATAAAGTAACAACATACAACATATATGACAGAATTACATGTTTTGTTTTTTGTTAATGGTTAAGTATTAAGTAGTTGAAGTGGTTGTGTTTTAATTTACATCTTGATGATCTCGTTGAGTACCTACCTGTTGAAAATGAAAACTGATTACCATTTGTCATGATAGGATTTCTCTGCAGGATACACAGATTTAGCGATTTAGGGCCGTCGGCCCTACGACGTTACACTTACACTGATGATGATGGTGATGATGACGATGACGGTGAGCCCCTTGGTCATGCCGTTTCATTTGACACTCTAAAGTGACAAGAGATTCACATTTCAAATGCAGGCCTGTTTTGTTGCTGTTGGTGTTAGTTTGTCAGATTATTCGATGTGAAGAGTTGTTCGAAATTCCATTACAAATTCCAATTTGTCAATTTGAGAAACCCACGAAAAGAAAAGAACGACACGATGAGGATGTGTGTGTGCGTGTCCGTTCAAATTTTGTAAAAGTTGAGTGAAATTTAACCTGAGATGATCATGATCAGGATCACCAGTTGATGATGATGATGATGATGATGAGTCTACGTGTGCATCGCATCGCATCGGTCAGACCCCATAATTTGTCAGTCAGATTCACTATATTTTCAATCAACTCAGAGTCAGTCTCATCCCTCAGCTAGTTGCAAGTTGCCAGATCACATTTCCCCCATTTACGCCTTTGGTCCTTTGGTTCGTTATAGTAAATAGTACCGTTGACCGTTTCCAAAACATTTTGCATGGGAATTTCAATTCCAATTCCAATTCCAATAGCAATAGCAAAATTTGTTCTTCAAGATGAATGGATAATGGATTGGATTTATGCTGATAGATATATATATGTCCGTATATAATCCATTACTATTATTTTCACTTTCTATCGGTGCCTTAATGTCTTTTTTCTTTAGCCTCTTTCATGTCGTATTTGTTTTTCCTCTACTCTTCTTGTAAAAGAAAACGAAACCAATCGGACAGGTTTTATGAGGCACGTATACACATTACTCACCTAAAGATTATAATATTTTGTCTAGTATATTATATATATACTAGATTAATAAGTAGGTACTTTGGTATGTACGTCATGAACAGGGCACCTTAAAAAATATTAAATGTAAAATAAAAAATGAAATGGTCAAGCTTACTTACGCATTATTTCTGTGAGGTCTGTCCACTTGATGGAGTCGAAAATGCAAAATGCTGTTTAGGGAGGTACTCAAAAGTCAAAACGCAATCCTGCTTTACATTTTTACATTTTTTCTCAATGGATTTTGTTTTGACTCAGAAATTTTGGGATTTTGCAAAAGTTTTCAAAGGAATCTCCTTTAACTCTTTCATTCATGAAAGCTAAAAGCAGTGAGCATATAATAGCAAGTGGCTATTATTATTATGATTAACTATAGGTATAGTTTCTTTATGCTGTCGGCATTATGCAGATGGATTTTAAGAGAAATTATTAAAAAAGTGTAATCCTATATAATAGCTTTAAAGAGTGGTTAGAATTGAATAAAGATAGAACCGTTTGCAATTGGGGGGTTTTACGGACACATCATGTATCTGTAGACTGTAATAAGACTGTAGTTGGGACGGAAAGAGAGTTACTCTGTATGATAATTAATTTATGGTTTCCTATTGAAAACACATTGAATAAATAATAAATAATTTTCTGAATAAAATTCTAATTAGTGGGTGAAAAATAAAAAGGAAATAAAATGATGACGGATGACTTGGAATTTGGATGAGGGGAGAGAGAGATAATTTAAATAATCGTCAAAAATACGGTGTATAATTATAACCAAAAGCCAAAAGCTGTTTTCTGTATGAGTGAACAAACAGAAAATGGGATGGTCGGGAAATGGCTCGTCTCTTCTGAAAGAAAGAAGGAAAGAAAAGACTTGGGCAGAGATGAAAATGTAAACATACAAAAGTATCCATTACATTTTATTTTGTATTATGGTGTACACATTATGATTATGACTATGATCATGATCTATGATGGGATCATCTTCTTTAGATATCAAAACATAAACACAAACACTACCAACACCCACCCACCACTATTAGTAGTGTCTTTTATGCACTATAGCAAAAGCTATAACTAGTAAGAGGCATGAATGAATGACACTACTATATATGATTACCATTATTATCAAAAACTTTCCTACAAACTACGACAGATAGACAGACAGACGGACAGAGAACTTTTTTTTTTTACTTTCTGTCAGATCCAATATACTCCTGTGCATACTGATGATCAAAATTTCAGAACTCAGAATTCAGATTTCTGCCTGTAGGACATTATCATTACCACCATCAACATTAATAGAGAACACTTGACGAAAAAAAAAAGTTTAAAAACCTATACAATATCTTGTAGCTTGTAGCCCCTATTCGGTTAACCTATTCGGAACTGGGAAACTATGGAGAGAATGTTTAAGAAAAGTGTTTATTCAACAAATTAACTTTTCCAAAAGTGTCAAAACTAGAAATCAACATTTTCAAAAACATTCACAACTAGTAAATAGCACTTTCCAAAAAGGTCAAAACTATAGAAATCAACATTTTCAAAAACATTCACAACTAGTAACTAGAACTTTCCAAAAAGGTCAAAACTATAGAAATCAACATTTTCAAAAACATTCACAACTAGTAACTAGAACTTTCCAAAAAGGTCAAAACTATAGAAATCAACATTTTCAAAAACATTCACAACTAGTAACTAGCACTTTCAAAAAAGGTCAAAACTAGAAATCAACATTTTCAAAAACATTCACAACTAGTAACTAGCACTTTCAAAAAAGGTCAAAACTATAGAAATCAACATTTTCAAAAACATCCACAACTAGTAAATAGAAATTTCAAAATAGGCTAAAACTAAAAATTTGTCACTTGCACTATAAAAAAAGATCAAAACTACCGCAATTAGAACTTTCCAAAAACGTCAAAACTAGAAATTAATGTTTTCAAAAAGCTATAAAACTGGTTAGATTACTGTCTCGAAAAGGTTAAATCTTCAACTTTTTTTTAGACCGAGTTCGTTCATTCATACATTAAATATTATGCGCGGATATTTGTTCGATTTCTCCATTTTAAAGCAGTCAAGGGAAATTCTTACAAAATCTCTGTATGTACTTAGTATTCAGATTAGACAGTTTTATTCATTTATGCAGGTTTGCAGAGACCATCATCATCATCACACATTATGTACATATAGCATGCCCTATACTATACCAATATGCCTTATGTAACCATGATAACTTACGACCATTCCTTCTACCTTACCCCTTAGTTGTTGTGTGTCTTATCTATTTGATTTCAGTTTTGATTTCAGTCAAAACCTATTTGACTTGTGTATAATTAACTAATCTAATAGTTTCAAAAGGTTAGCCTCTAAACATTGCAAGTTTGTAAGTGTAAGGACCAAGCAAAAAATGAAGATGAGTCCAACAACAAAAACACGAAAAAAAACGGAGATCTTCTGCCTTCTTCTTCTTTTGGTGGGAGTTTCATTCTTTTCTTTCATGTTTATCGTTCCTACGACGGACGGATCATCTTTTAGGGGAAAAAAATGATGCAATTAAAATAAGGAGGAAAAATCAAAATAAAATTCAAATTGCAAATGATATCCTGCAACCATGTAACAATTTGAATTCGAAACTTCTAGAGGCATTCATCATTATCAGTTTTAGTATAA
>JAQFZC010006104.1:0-13027 GCA_034695205.1 Dicyrtoma fusca
AGAAATCAACATTTTCAAAAAGGCTTAAAAATGGAAATTAACACTTTCAAAGAGGTCAAAACTAGAAATCAACATTTTCAAAAAGGCTTAAAAATGGAAATTAACACTTTCAAAGAGGTCAAAACTAGAAATCGACATTTCCGAAAAGGGTTAAAACTGGAAATTAACGCTTTCAAAGAGGTCAAAACTAGAAATGAACATTTTCAAAAAATTTGAAGCTAGAAATTAAGACTTTCATAAAGGTCAAAACAAAATATTAACGATTTAAAAAAGCTGCGCCTTTACGAAAAGGATAAGTAGCTTCCTAAGAAATGGCAAAGCTCAATTTCGAGGTAGCATCGAGAAAGCTAATCAGAGATTTAAGTTACAATGGAGTTTGTAGAAAGTTACACGTGGATTCATCTCCACGCTAGACCTTTCATACATTTTTCAGACTGGGTTGGTGGGTCTATAGGTGTCTGTCTCAGCCTTTGATTCCCCCATCGAAGGAGATCTCTGGCATGTAGACGAATGGATGGACGGGTGTATGTATGCCTATGCATGTTTTAAAGATAACTGGATGGCTGGTTGTTATCTCGAAACTCTTGAAAGGAGTCAAGATAACTATGAAAATAATACATTCTGTCTGTCTCTATCAGCTCTATACATAGCTTCACTAATCAATTAATTTTCTAATATAATAATTTTATCTCATTTATGAATAGTGCTTTTGCGTGTCGAAATAATATCTTGAGATTGGAAAGTAAAGCGCCTGGATTTAAACTCTTTCCCTTTTCTTTCACTTTCTCCCTCGCACTTTGGTCTCTGTACAAAACTCGGGTCGTTCCTTCCTTCCTTCCTTCGCTCGTTTCTCTGTCGTCCAACTGCTACCGCAAAAGGAAAAGATCGAAGAGAAGGCGATGATAACGCTAATGAATGACTTGGCTCAAGCCTAAAATGTTCCAAAGGGATTTGATCTTGGTTTCTCTCTTTCCTCCTTTTTCCCTCTTTCCTCGTCGCCTCCGTCCTAAAATCTTAAGTGGTTCTCAACGGCTGAGACTGAAACTTTCCCTGCTTCCATTTTATTATTCCGACTGATGAATGAATCAATGTTTGTGGTTTTTAGTGCAAAAGTTAAGTTTACAAACCAGAGCTGATGGAATGAAATGTTTCAACTCAAAATACCTCCTATACAACCCAATACTCATTTTTCCCACTCCCCTTCTCGAGGTATAGGCCTGCCCTGAGCAGCAATATACACTTGAAAAGTTGTAAAGGAGCCTCGTCCTGTAACCCAGGAAGGAAATAGAGCACCCCAGAAGCTTGTAAATTAATATTTTATTACGCAATTATCCCCTAGCTCCATTGCACTTTTCATTATAACAAAAAATAGAGCGTGAATTTAATTATTTATGGGCTAATGAACTCTGTTTTTCCCCCTTGAAACTTTCTCCAGTTGTTACCATCTCCTGTATGTATAATGAAGACGGCCTTAAAATAATAATAATTTGGACTTTCCCGCATTTCTCTCCCCAATATCTTCATTAACATTCCAGGGTCTTAATCCCCAAGAATGGAATTGGAATGATGTATAGTGAGGGCGTAGCTGGGGCTGACAGTCGGGGAGTGCTAAGTAAAAGAATGTATGCAATGTATTCTTAGTTACCGTCTGACTTGCATATTATGGCCAACTGCCTCTGCATCACAAACATAAATAATCAAAAGCTTTAAAAAACTTGGCCTATTTTAACGGACAAGATCCCATTTGATAGGAAATGGGTTAGATTATAATGACCATTCTGTGCTCATTTAATTACTAATTTAGAATCCTTTTCTGTAGACTTCAATTCATAGCGTATGTATCAGAATGCTTCCACCACAGTCAACTGTAGACAAGTAAATTGCAATTTTTATATTACTTTGTTATGAAAAAATTATAGTTTCTTAACATCAGCTACTTTAGTTAAGAAAACAAAAAATAAAAATTATGAGTACAAAACTTTTAACTAATTAACATGATTATAGCAAACACACCGACTAAGCCTATGCTTAATATTTTACTCTTTTAATTGCAGTGAGACGTTGTGTGTGTGATTGTAACTAAATCCAAGTTCATCGTACATTTGTAGGTACATAGATGCACACTTAAGGTAGACAAACGTGTAATATTATATGAGGCCCAAGACTCAGTATGCTACCCAGCCAATAGAAAGTAAATGTAGCTCATTCACCATCTTATCTATCCATTACCCACTCATTAATGTTGCAGCGTAGTTGGTTGTACAGTGAGCGGCCGGCGCTCATAAACTTAATAGGTTGCATTTGTAATTAGTTCTATTTAGGTGGGATTTGATATGGTGTGATACTAGATATTATGCTTGTATGCCGTTCTATAGGAGTGGAAATGGTTAGAGGAAAAGGAAAACTTACCTTCCCTTAGCCATCCTAACATTCATTAATGACCACATGGACTAAAAGCACACTATGTTGAGTTGAGTTGAGTTGAGTTGAGTCTCGTTTTATCAGTGGTAGTGAGAGGAAGGGCTATAATAGGACCGATAGATCCACAGATTCCGTAGATTTATAAATAATGGATGACAGCTGCAGGAGTACAGCAACTATAGCTATGTACATGACTGGCGGTAGCTCCATCCTTCGCTATCACAATCACTATCACTATTAAAGTCTGCGATGACTTGAAACGGCCAAACTGGAATTTTGTATCCGACTCGAAACTACAGTAAACCTGTGTGTGTAGTAAGTGCTGCAGTTACGGATGAAGCCTCGCATCCTAGTTCCTATAGTAAGGGACGGACGGATGGGAGAGTTCTATCTAATGCATGATTCCATTTCATTCCTTCCAATTCCAATCAAATGTTAAATTATATCTCTCGCTCAGTCTTCATAAAATATACTCACTGCTTCAACTCTGTAGCTCTGTAGCCCACCCAGTGACCTATAGTGCCCGTATCTCTGACTACTCAGCTCACATATTTGCAAATACGTCTATTTCACATATTTGTAGAAAACATTGATTTGAGACGAGAGTCTGCTTTCCCTAGGACTTTCTCCACACAAGGATTCTCCTTCCTATGCGCAGACAAAAGAAATACATGGAAAGAATGCAGAGCTCTGAACACACGGAACAGGAATCGTAAAGATAATAACAGTTTGGTAATAACAGTCTCATAGAGCGAATCTAAAGCACAGGGCGAGTCCTTGAATAAAAGCGATTCTCCAAGTTGAATAAAGTCCTTGTCCATTATGTTGGCTTAGAGAGTTGCATGTACGCTCCTGAACTACAGACGAGTAGACCTGTGACGTATTTGCATGTGGACAGATAAACGGACGGCCGTTGGAGTTGAGCTCAGGGAAAGCATTACACTTTCCTCATACTATCTCCACTTTGATCCCATCATCCTGGCCTATGCTCTTCAACCTTACATCAACACCAAAAGTCTGTCTGAAGGATACATTCTACATGTGCACTCACCGAGTTTTACATCTACTATAGGAAGTGTAGTTGTAGGTTAAGCACTGAGAAAAATACAACTCTTAGAATAATGGGATGGCGGGGGAAAGTGTGTGAGTAAGAAGGTTGCAGTGCTTAGGTCTCTTATCGGGTGTTCTATCTGTATGTTTCAGGGTGCGCATTGCGATGAATGTACAGTGATTAAAACCGGAAAATGACTGACATTATGGAATAGTTAGGTTTTCAGAGTCTCAATCTTGAAAAGCAGGCTGAGATAAATGCGATAAATGGTAAGTGGCGGGTGGAAAAGGAGTTTTGGACGAGCACACTCAGAGCTAGCTTCAGTGACATTGACGATCACTAGTATTAAAGGTTCCTTCTGCCCTTTTGCTTGGGTGCCTCTGGTTGGGGTGACGAAAGCAGGGATTTGTTTAAACTAAGGCAAGTCAGTTGCCGTAACCATAGCTCCAATTTATTGACACAGACCGTAGACAATTTCCCCACTGACACAGTTTTTTGGTTCCATAGCATGATATAACATTTCTAAACTTTTTCGAAACGGGAATAAATCTAATTTTTAAAAAAGGTGAATTCCTTGTTGTGAATGTTTCTGAAAGTCCTAATCCCTAGTATTGACCGTTTTGAAAATGATAATTTCTTGTTTTAACCTTTTTGAAATGGTGAGTTACTAGTCTAGACTGTTTTTGAAACTGTTTATTTCTAGTTTTAACCATTTTGAAAGTGTTAATTTCTTGTTTCGAATGCTTTCGAAAACTTTAGTTTTTACTTTTGGACTTTTTGAAAAAGTTAATTTCATTAATTTTGTAGACTAAACACATTTGTACACCATTCTTTTCATGGTTTCCCAGTTTTGAATAGGTTAAATTAAAACATTTATCTGTGTCTGTACGCATACAGAATCATGCCTTATTATGACTTATTATGAACACTGCTATTTTTTACTTTATTTCGCGTTACTTTATACAGTCGAAAAACTGTTGCGTTGAACATGTTGTTCTTTAAAAGATTGGTTTTTAATATTCCGATTGAATTTGTAAAAATAATTTGAAAAGTATTGTAGGCCATTGAATCGATTGCCAGTAGCTGGATACTGGATATGCTGCTGCCGTCCTAAATTTTGGTGGCTGCTTAATCAAAGTCAAGAAGAAAGATACTAACTTTAAAAATTAAAACAAAATTAAGTTGAAATTAAAGGAGCTATGCCGGTGTAAGTGCACTATCACAGTTGTTAGCATTCATCCTTGGTTTCCATTCACTTCATTCTTGCTTATTTTGAAAAGAAAAACATTGCTATTGCTAAGATTTAATATCACGAAACAAAGGGATGATGGAGCTTTATGGATTTACTTTAGATACAATGGCTTTACTCACTGCATCGCTTGAAACCAGAAAGCCGTGACTGCTTTTGATATCATAAAGTATTCCAAAAGTATAAATAGTGAATATGTTCTTATGTATATTGCTATAAAAATTATATTCATTGGGTCAGTATATCAGGAGCTGTCTATGGAGGTTTTATTCTTTCTTTATTATGTAGATCGTAGGCATGAAGTAGGAAATGTGATGATGAACGTCAATGGAAATGAAAACAGGGTTTCAGAGACGAAGGAAAGGATTGGAATAAGAAGAGCAGTATTGTGAGTAGAAGGAAAGCTGAGAACAAAGTAAGATTTCTAATGTTGAACGTCACGATACGAAGAACGGATGGATTGAGAAGCCGAGAGCAGATCGTTGAAATTAATTTTCCCTATCATCATCCAAGCCATCACTCATGCTCAATCTCTCAAATGGTAACGCAAATACATAGTACTGAGTTTTTTCTACTACCACTCACAGATGAATTCCATATTCCTAGAATTCATACACACAAAAGATCTAATTTGATACGCACAAAATTAGCAATGGTTTCTCTCCACTGCTCAACTTGAATCAACTCCAGCCACTAGTTCTGGATTAGGAAGCAAAGAGACTCAGATCCAGCGTTTTATAGAGTAAATTTCAAGCATGCCCTCGCCAATACAGTGTGAAAGTAGGATAGTTCGAACTTCTCAGAACGATGATCAAGATTATATTTACAATTTTTTAAAGCCACAAAAGGTACTTTTTGCAACTTTTCAAACAGCGTCATATGCTTTTTTTAAGTTATTTGTAAACCAGTAAAAATATAAAAAATGTAAATATAGTGATGCTAAATCTATGCAATTTCAAATAAAAGCAATGTGTGCACCAATTTTTTAAAATGTCCCATGTACATCCATTTTACAATGTAAACAAATGGATAAATGCATGGACTTGATATTTGATTATTTTATCTTAAAATCCTGACTGCTTTGATAAAAATCCCTTTGAATTTATTTAATACATAATTCCCCTTACGTCGCTTTGCTTCTTACAACCACATGTATACAACATGAAAGTTCCGAAAGAAAGCATATCTCTAGATGGTAATAACTACAAAGAAGAGAAAGAGAGAGAAAGTAGCGACGAAGGAGAGAGAGAGGCTAATTTAAAATATCTGTATGGAACAACATTACTTCCTCGTTCTTTCTCTCTATTTTCAATTTTCTAATCAGCCCATATGTCCAGTCCTTAATTCCGCAAGTAATCTCACATTAGAGGACTCAGAGAGAAGTACAAGGCGAAACTAACAGGTTATAGGCTTAGGTAAGAAAGAAAGTATACATACATGCGTAACAAGTTAGTCTCCTTGCAGTAAAGTTACTTGTACGTTATTGCAGTGACTAAAATTACGATTGGTTTGGAGGCGAAAGTATAGGGATTTGTGTAGGTATGAAGATAAGAATTGTGGATGCTGCAGCCGGAGCAGCCGGAGCAGCAGCAGCAGTCTGGGAAATAAAAGAGTCAGGAAACGTATGAAGAAAGTAAGCATAAAATGTATAGAATACGAAGCAGTAAAGAAAGAGAGAAAGTATAGGGGCAGGAAAAAGTTTAATCTACTATGACGGAGACACAAAGGGTTTTCTTTTTGCCTTAATAAAGTTGTGCATACGGTGAAAAATCATTTGCCAAGATCAGATTTTTATCCCGTGTCCATTCTGTAAAGAATCCTTTCTTTCTATTTTCTCCCTGTATTTCAATGAAGCCTCGGCTGGAGTCTCCATTCTTTCTCTCCGTCCCAGTCTCCCATTTACAACATAGAGGAAGAGAAAGAGAGAGAGAGAGACATTTGCTTTGTTCCCAATCGAAAACCAAAGCCCTGCCTTGCCTTAGTAGGTAATGGAAAGTAATTACAAGCATATATATCTCATTTATTTTAGGAGAAAGGAAACCCTTACCGTCCTAGATTCGGAGAGAAAGTGGAGAAAGTGGCAGGGCAAGGTATGATGGTGCAATGGTTGGACTACGTAAACAGACAACATAATATAATATGTAGACGTAAGTAGTAATGTTGAAGCTGAAAGTAACTTGTGTGCATTCACTCAGAGTGTACTTTCTCCTCTGTTCTACTCTGATCCTGATCCCCCCTTGAGTTTTCACATCAGACGAGTCTTAAAAAAGTTCATTGAAAGTCAAGACTAGTTTTTGCATAATCTATCATCCCTCAGGGGTTAGTTACACGAACCATGTAAACGTAAAGAGAACTCGATGGCCATCTTACGTTCCCAGAACTTTCCTTCAAACCCAATTCAAGCTGAACACATGCCAAGCATCCTATAAAATACATGAAACTACTAGTATAGGGAAATTCTGTAGCTGTAGCTTGTCGTCGCGGTGGTCGTAGCTGTCGTAGGAGTAGAGGACTTGGCTGTACTACGATGTGATTGAGAAAACGCTAAAGCTAAAGTTCATGGAAAACTTCAAGGGTGTTGTACATTATGCAGCTGTTTGTACATGAGTAGATAGTAGTTGGCGGTTGAGAGTCTATGCATATTTCAAAGGGAGAGGAAGTCAAAGTCTCCGTCTGATCTAAAAGCTTCAGCGACAAAACGGAGTGTGGGGAATAACTATGCTAGCGCTACGCTCAGAGACTAAGGAAGTATTTATCCGCGCGCCTATGGATGTCTTTGGGACCCTCAACTAGGGATTCGAAGAAGCCCTGTCTTAGTTGAGAAAGGCGCACTGAAAGATTGGGCTTTAGTTCCCATAAAATATAGACAAACGTGAGTGGAGAGATGGAAAATAAAAGCGTTGCAGGACCCAAAGAGCTGAACGAGAATAGAAAAAGGAAAAGAAGAGCTAGAAAATCTTTGTTGGTCATTTCCGCTTTGAAGTACGCTAACTGAGTCCCAACCAACGGAGATTCCAAGTGGATTTTTGTAATGAATCAGTGTACTTGTACATCTATATCAAAGGGAGAAAGAGTGGATTGTACAGGGGAAGCAGACCCATGCATAATTTAGTTTTCATTGGGAGAAAGCAAGTGAAAGTAGAATGCAAACCTGGACACGAACCTCGTTTACGAGCCGCTTGACTTGCTCAAAATTGAAGCACCCACCGGAACAGGAAGGATTAAAAATGTGGCCACTTTTTCTACTCGCAATGAGGTCTCTAACTCTCCCTTCATGTCCAACAAAGTCTGACCACTTTTCACCGGTTTCACAACCCACAGATCCTCATGAGCTCTCCAAGCGTCTTCTTCCCTTGTCCATGACAAGTAGGATGACTATGACCACTACAAACATCCACTGTTCATCCCTCCTCGCTTAATTTCTACTCTTCTGTCTTTGTCTAATGGGTCCCAGTGGTAAGTTCTGTAGCTTGATCCTTTCACTGTCTACAACAAAACTTTTACTGGATTTCGTTCTTCAAAACACATTGTCGTCGGACTTTTAGTTTTTTGTTGTTTGTATTTAAACTTTTTCTCGTTTCCTACGATGATGTTCGTGTGAATTGGCTATATCTTGGCTTCTTGGCTACTGCTTGGGCAGACTTAAAGTTTCTATTTGACGGGGAATTGAAGTGTATGGCCGTATGAGTCCTCGGGGTGCTTTTTATTATCAACTTGAATCTTACTCAGAGTTACAGCTCCATATCCTGTCTATCAATAAGAGCCACTAAATTCCTCACTCGGCAAGGATGGGCTTCCATGACCGGAGCACGAGAGAGAAAGAGGAAAAAAATCCAAACCTCCAACAACATTTCCATTCCTCATGATTGCCCCCAAAACAGTTGACACTCATAAATAGTTTTACCCTCGCGTCTCACTTCATGGCTTCAAGTCCCATTCATATTATTTTTCACCAAATAACTCCTTCCAACAACTTGCTAGTTGCTGCTCACTTTTTCACAAAGAGTTGTTTGTTGTTTTTTGTTGAAAGGCAACGGAATTGCAGAATGTATTTGATGCACAATGAACTTTCTATGTTATTTCGCTCTGTGTCCTAAGTTCGTCCGTCCGTCTGTCTGGCCGGCAGTTTGTCTGCCAGTCGACATGAAAAATACAAGATCTGCAAATGCGGAGGTGTGTCTTTATTGGAAGTATCGATAAATCTGCATGGAACAACAACTTGATCTCCCCGTCCAGTCCCCGTCAAATTTCAAATTTCCATTATGGTTTCAATACGGGACAGATAAAATTTATGCACTGCATTCCTTCTTCTCTTTGCCTACTCCTTACCAAGTGC
The DNA here is from genome assembly GCA_034695205.1 of Dicyrtoma fusca. Classification (NCBI taxonomy): domain Eukaryota; kingdom Metazoa; phylum Arthropoda; class Collembola; order Symphypleona; family Dicyrtomidae; genus Dicyrtoma; species Dicyrtoma fusca. The sequence goes on from JAQFZC010006104.1 coordinate 9,058, forward strand.
GGTCCTCTTTTTCCTGACTAAAATGAAAGCCCCTCTCTCCTCACTCATCCTGACAGCTCACAAATCACTCAGAGCAATACAGATAGCGGATAAAAATCAGGATTCAGTTCTGTACACTGTCCTAGTCGATCTTCACTCCTTCCTTAATATAATCCTCTCAACTGCCAGGCCAGTTTCAAGTTGGCAACTTGGAGAAGCAATTCTCTGCTTAGCTCTCAAGTGTGCAGTCTGCGTCCTTTTGACCCAAACTGGGGGCGAATACTGAGGATAATACTAATTATGAGACCATCAGTCCCGCAACACGTTGATATTGCTGTTGTTGTTGTTATGAAACTTTCTGGAATGTCATGCTGTCACTTTTAGCATACGTGAGAAGAAGGGAGAAGGGATTGAAATGCACATTGGCCGGGAAATGGTTGCATGGCTTGTAGGATGACTAATCGTAAGATTATCATTAGCACTCCGTTCACATTTATAGATTCACTTGGAAATTTCTGTTTTAGTTTTCATGAATGTGTAAGTACTCTCCTCTCCGTCCCACCACAAAGTCTCGAGTCTTTGGAGACTACGTGAAATGGAAACAAAACTAAATATGGAAATTCTCAATCTCTGCCAATCCTGGGCAAGTCTCTGAATAGGAAATGGAAAAGTTTAGAGTGTCACTGCTGATATTTATGTGAAGGAGAGAGTTTTAGTTGGCTGGAAGCACTCGTCGTCCCGTATTCTTGGAGCTGGAAACAAAATAAGCTCGAAAAACTGAAACAAGTTCACACTCGGGATAATCTAGGGACTGACTCTTGTGCACATGAGTTTACAGACAATAGAATCCCGATAGACTCTGTTAGGAGCAAGCAAGTAAATTTGCTGAAGAGAAGATCGTATTGAATTAAATTGACGAGGAACAAGAGATTTATGGTGATTGATTGATTATGATGATTTTACATTAGCTGAGAGAGCATACTATAATGCTCTGGATCACATTAGAAGCGACAGACACGGACAGACACACTGAGCACAGTTTACATTCCCTTCCATTCAGTGGAAGGAGGGAGTTTTCTTCCCAATTCTCTGTCTAGCTTCAACTTTCAACACAATTCAAACTCCGCACTCTCCATCCCGGGCCCGTCGTCTACAGAGTAGCTGCGGTGTAATCACTGAAGAGAAAGTCAGAGTGGAAAAGCAGAGAGCGTCTTCTCTCACAAACGAGTGGACTGCTACTGACGAAATCTTCCTCGCGAGTGCCTCGTCTTCCCCTGCCTCACACACTCACTCACACTCAGGAAGAGAGGCCGTGGAAGCGGAGCAGAGCAGTTGAGACGAAAACAGAGAACTAAGAGCGATGCGGTGGGATGCACTGGCGAGGATGGGAGAGAGAAAGCCGTGGCTATAGGCCCCACTGGTTTTACGACGAGCCAAGATAGAAAGTGTGGGACGATAGGAAGGCGAGGCACGGCCAAGTCATACGATACCCCGCCAGTCCTTCCACATCAGACCATTTCCCTACAGCACATCCGCAAAACAGAAAACTAACATTGATCTCAAGATTTTCACATGGTGAAAATTTGAAATGCTCTTTCTAAGACGTACACAAAACTCTTGCTTTTAAATGTATAATACTATCAAATTCCGTCAAATGCCTTTTTTCACAGTCCAACCCAGCCATTCCAAGACCTCCACTTCCTCTTCCTTCATCCCAACACCCCAAACATTCCCATCTATCCCCATGTATCTAAACATCTACTTATGCACATATCGCTCTCTCGATTTTTTCTCTTCTTCTATCTCTAGGTTCATTCTATTTCCTCCTGTTTCCTCCCGCTCTTACACATCCAAACCAACTTCCTATGCACTATGTACTTCCACCATCATCTCTCCCACTACCCTTCCGCATCCGTGTGCCGTACATAACAAACCTCTTTACACACTCAGATACCCTGTCTACCGACCATTCCAACTACTTTTCAAACTGCTTATCGGCGAGGATTTTTCCCTTCGTCTATCCTGCACCTTCAAGGTCCCATATAGGTAGATAAGATAGGGAGTGCTGGGATGCTGTGTTCGGGATCTCAATGCTGTGATATGGACTTGAAGCGCCTCTACTCTCTGTCATGCCATAATAACCATCGTGGTAGTAATAACAGCCGTTAGCTCTATCGTATCATCTACTGCATGTCTCGGCAGGGTGAGGTTGATGGGAGTTCTCACACATACAATAATAATACTATGAATGTAGTATCAGTGAAGAATAAATAATGCCCTGGCCGCTACGACTGCTGCTGGTGCTCCGGCCACTGCTACTTGGACTGAGTGTTGGACCAACCAAGTAGTCAAGAAAACGTAAACTATGAGGGAAGCAATGGAGCACAGCACAGTAGCAGCTAACTCAAGTGTCCGTACGTGGAACAGAGAGAAGCCACTTTATAATATACATTTCGACTATTTTTCTGTAAAGATGCTGTCTGTACTCTACATTGCATTGGGATGCAGTCTCTGGGTGAGAACTACTCAAAGAGAAAATCCAGACTTTTGTACTGGGCAGAAAATATCTTTGAGGCAAATCGCACTCAATCGCCACATAGATTGCTCCTTCAATTATTCATCAACCGTTACCAACAACTATATAGAGAATAAACCTTCAAACGCTGCAACCACAGGGTGTGAGAGAGAGAGAGAGCAAGACCTCAACATAGCACCGGCGGAGAGGCGAGAAGGAGCCGTGGAGATATCACCGTTGCTTACCAACCCTGCAACATTAATGCTTCACACACGCATTCACACATTCGGAATCCAGAGTCAACAAAACGTCCATTTTATCTAACAAGCTGCAATTCTATTCCTCATCCGCATTCACATCTCATCAGCATGGCAAGCTCTCTTCACGGACTTCATATCCGGGATTTCTCTATAATCTGCTCCATCATTGTCTCTCGCTAGGCCTGTCTACACTATACTTGGTCTGTCTACCCGGACGTCCACTGCCCAAATAAAGGCTATAGGGGCACATTGTTAGTTATATATATTGGCAGTTTTTTTTTTACTCTTTCCCCTAAACTGGGATGCATTTTAAAGCAAAGATGAGTCATGTATGTACAGAATACGAGTTGAGGTTAAGTGCAGTGGGCTTGCAGTACGTTAATTTGGAATTTTTTCTCCCTATTTTGAAACCGTGTTGCAGCGTGAGGATGATTAATGCAAAGGCGAAAGTAATCATTTCTGTGTCATATGTATGTATGTATGCGGTCATGCTTGGAGTGTTTGCGCTCACACCTTCGTCACTTGGTTTAGTCGCAACTAAATATGTGACGATGTTTCCGCAGGTGTTCCGCAATTATTCACGTGGCGGAAGCTGTCTGACGCGCCAATTAAAATCAGCAGGAATACATTCCTGGCTCTACTATGACATTGCACCTCTCTACCTTTATTATAGTAACACGTGAGGGCATAGTGATGCTGTGATCCCATTTATGAACGAAGTGTAGCTAGATACACAAATGAAATTCGAGGAGTCTTTAAGATTTGGATCAAAACCCAAAGGTTATCTAGCAATACTAATGCAACAGACACTTGAGCCTTCAAAAACCATTATGTATTAATATCAATTGTTTGAATTCCTCCAGTAAATTAACTCCAAGAATAAGAATTATAAAATGTAATAGCAGTTTAATAGGCTCTTGTAATATCTGTCATTATTACCTGTATTTAGAACGTAAATTTAATAAGAAAACCTCATTCAAATATTCACGTCGGATAAAATATTTGCGCATTCGCATTCCCACTCAAAGTAAAGGAGTGAAACTCAAATTTCATGTATGTACATATGTTGTAAAACAGCTCTCATTAGATTTCCAATACCTAGTTAGTTTTAAGATAGATTTTATTTGTACGAAAATACCGAAATGCTATTTGTAGTGAAAATAAGCTATCCGGGAAATTCAGTATGCCAAATCATTTATAATATAAATGATGCTTG